>CM055123.1:426759760-426966664 GCA_029206835.1 Rana muscosa
GCTCTGGGTTGGGCCCTTACCAGGCCTCGGTACAATCTATCCTGTGCGGATACCTGCTCCGTTGGCTCCTGAATTTCTTCAGAGGCGTAGATTGCACCAAGGAGGCCTTCCATGTCGTCAGCTGAGAAGATGTGTCTTCCTGACCTAGAGCCTTCTTCCTCCTCCTCAGCCTGACTATCTATCAGGCCCTCATCGGATAGTCCCTGATCAGGGATCTCCGAGTCCTCTTCTGCCTCTGAGTCCTGAGATAAGAGGGATCTCAGGGATTCTGGGTGTCCTCTCCCTAAACTGGTTGAGGAGGAACCCTCCTGTGAGGAAGGGCCCTCCCTGCTTGTCTGGGACTCTGGTTCCTTAGCTTTAAGGGAGGCTTGAAAATCCTTAAGGGTGGCAAGCATCTGGGTTTGGACAGAGAGAAAGTCTCTCATAACCTGAGATGTTTCCTTCCCAGCCAGCTTCTGGATACACTTGAAGCAGAAGGGCTTGGAATGGGTTGAAGGTAATTTCTCATTACAGTAACCGCATCTTTTGGAGCGGGCAGGGGGTCTAGAGAAACGACTGTCAACCCCCTGGGCAGTGACGTCCTCTCCTGCAATGTAAGGGTACACAGGAAAGCATTAAAAAAAGAACACTGTGACCGGCAAGGGGAAAGAGTCGGGGTACCATCCCCCATCATGACCCCTGCTGGCTGGGTTGACTCGCCCCCTGTGGTCTCCTCTGTAGCCGCGGCCGTAGTCGGCCTCTCCTCATGCTCCATGCTTAGGCGAGATGTCTCTGCTAGGTGTGCCCGAGTCTTTGCAGAGCCACTGGAGGAGAAAAGGGCGCCTCTCTTCCTGGCGTCCCTCCGTTTTGAATGCGGCAACAGACGCCGGCTGTCGCCATTTTGCCGGAGACCGGAACCGGAAATGACGCGGCACGCGATAGCGTCATCTCTGACGCTAGAGGACGAATGTCCTAGACGCCGGGAAGATAGCGCCGCAATGCTATGCACATGCATAGAGCGGCGCCATGAACAAACGGACCGCGTGAGCGGGGGTTACACGGAGGGACCTGCCAGCCCCCCCCTCCGGAATGGACACCCAAACAGGTAGGGGGGAGGAAGGAGGATATCTGGCCCCTGAAGTCCCGGGTACAGCCCCGCACCTAGGGTCCTTCAGTGTTCAGGGAGGCTCTTCAACTGCCCTCCCTGAGGAGAAGTGGGATACCCCCCAGGACGGACAAATAGAGTCCTGCTAGGCCCAGAGGCTTCCCAGGCATGCGGCTCAGCTCCCGGGGGGGGGGGGGGGGACTTCCAGCCCCAGGCCTTCAGTCTGTGGAAAAAAATAAACTGTTTCGCTGTGGGGTAACACAATCAAGAACTGAGGAGCACGGGGAGGGGAGGGTGCTTTAACCTCTTTGAATTGATTGTGTTTCCTGTCAGGTGGAGCCAGTCATCTCTCATTGTGCCGTCCTGGAAGACGACTTGAGAAAATAGAGATCAGGTTCTCTATTTTTCTCGTCGAGATTCCCGGCATTTTTACAGACGAGAAACCATACACACGGCCGGTTTTCTTGGCAAAAAGCTCTCCCAGCAGTTTTCTTGCCTCTTTAAAGGGTTGTAATGGTTCATTTTTTTTTTTCTAAATAGGTTCCTTTAACCACTTCCATACCGGGCCTATTCTGGCATTTCTCTCCTACATGTACAAATCATCATTCTTTTGCTAGAAAATTACTCAGAACCCCGAAACATTATATATGTTTTTTTAGCAGACACCCTAGGGAATAAAATGACGGTCGTTGCAACTTTTTATCTTGCACGGTATTTGCGCAATAATTTTTCAAACGCCTTTTTTGGGGGAAAAAATGATTTCATGAATTAAAAAATTAAAAAAACAGTAAAGTTAGCCCAATTTTTTTGTAAAATATGAAAGCTTATGTTACGCCGAGTAAAAAGATACCTAACATGTCACGCTTTAAAATTGCGCACACTCATGGAATGGCGCCAAACTTCGGTACTTAAAAATCTCCATAGGCGACGCTTTGAAAATTTTTACAGGTTACCAGGTTAGAGTTACAGAGGAGGTCTAGTGCTAGAATTGTTGCACGCGCTCTAACGCACGTGGCGATACCTCACATGTGTGGTTTGAACGGCGTTTACATATGCGGGCGGGACTTACGTGTGCGTTTGCTTCTAAGCGCGAGCTATTGGGGACGGGCGTTTTAAAAAAAAAAAACATTTTTTTTATTATTTTATTTTATTTTATTTTTTTTTTTACACCATTTTTTTTTTTATCACTTTTATTCCTATTACAAGGAATGTAAACATCCCTTGTAATAGGAATGTGTGTGACAGGTCCTCTTTATGGAGAGATGCGGGGTCAATAAGACCCCACATCTCTCCTCCAGGCTGGAAAGCATGAGATCAGTGAATTTTTTTTCACCGATCTCATACTTACTAGCCGCAATGGCGGCTTTGTTTACATTTGAGGACCCGGGCGTGACGTCATCACATCGCGCCCGGGCCTCCGACGATCATAGAGATGACTGGTGACCACCTGGTCACCAGTCATCTCTATGCTCATCACGTGACCCACCAACGGCGCCGACGATTCTCTCTGGGTCCCCGATCGCATGGGAGAGCCCGGAGAAGCACCGGATGGCGGCGGGAGGGGGGGATGTCCCCTCCCGCCGCCTATAAGAACGATCAAGCGGCGGAACCGCCGCTATGATCGTACTTATTGTGCGCAGGATTGCTGGCTGCAAACAAGGATATCTGAATGATGCCTCTAGCTGCAGGCATCATTCAGATATCCCCCCTCAAACCCAGGACGTCATATGACGTCCACCCGGAGGGAGAGAGGGTTCCTGCCGGCGTCATTCTACTATGGCCCGGTATGGAAGGGGTTAAGCTAGTGCATTGTTGGTTCACTTACCTTTTCCTTAGATTTCCCTTCTAAATATTTTTTTTCTTTGTCTGAATTTCTCACTTCCTGTTCCTCCTCAGTAAGCTGTTCAGTAAGCTGTTCTGGAGGACTCCACACCACTCGGATGATGGTGTGAAGTTCAGTGAGGAGAAACAGGAAGTGAGAAATTCTGACAAAGAAAACAAACATTTAGAAGGTAAATCAAAGGAAAAAGTAAGTGAACCAACAATGCACGAGCTTAAAGGAACCTATTTAGAAAATAAAAAATGAACCTTTACAACCCCCTTTAACCACTTAAGCCCCGGACCATTTGGTAGCTAGAGGACCAGAGGTGAATTCAGAATTTTGCACTGCGCTGCTTTAACTGTAAATTGTGCGGACATGCAATGTTGTACCCAAACGAAATTTGCGTCCTTTTCTTCCCACAAATAGAGCTTTCTTTTAATGGTATTTGATTGCCTCTGCGATTTTTATTTTTTGCGATATAAACGGAAAAAGACAGAAAATTTTGAAAAAAAATGATATTTTCTACTTTTTGTTATAAGAAAAATCGAATAAACTCAATTTTAGTCATACATTTAGGCCAAAATGTATTCAGCCACATGTCTTTAGTGAAAAAAATTTCAATAAGCGTATATTTATCGGTTTGCGCAAAAGTTATAGCGTTTACAAACTAGGGTACATTTTCTGGAATTTACACAGCTTTAAATTTATGACTGCCTATCTCATTTCTTGAGGTGCTAAAATGGCAGGGCAGTACAAAACCCCCCCAAATGACCCCATTTTAGAAAGTAGACACCCCAAGGAAATTGCTGAGAGGCATGTTGAGCCCATTGAATATTTTTTTTTTTTTGACCCAAGTGATTGAATAATGACAAAAAAAAAAAAAAATTACAAAAAGTTGTCACTAAATGATATATTGCTCACACATGCCATGGTTATATGTGGAATTGCACCCCAAAATACATTCTGCTGCTTCTCCTGAGTACGGGAATACCACATGTGTGGGACTTTTTAGGAGCCTAGCCGCGTACGGGACCCCGAAAGCCAATCACCGCCTTCAGGATTTCTAGGCACAAATTTTTGATTTCACTCCTCACTACCTATCACAGTTTCGAAGGCCATAAAATGCCAAAATAGCACAAAACCCCCCCAAATGACCCCATTTTAGAAAGTAGATACCCCAAGGAAATTGCTGAGAGGCCTGTTGAGCCCATTGAATATTTTTTTTTTTTTGTCCCAAGTGATTGAATAATGACAAAAAAAAAATTACAAAAAGTTGTCACTAAATGATATATTGCTCACACGTGCCATGGTTATATGTGGAATTGCACCCCAAAATACATTCTGTTGCTTCTCCTGAGTACGGGGATACCACATGTGTGGGACTTTTTAGGAACCTAGCCGCGTACGGGACCCCGAAAACCAATCACCGCCTTCAGGATTTCTAGGCACAAATTTTTGATTTCACTCCTCACTACCTATCACAGTTTCGAAGGCCATAAAATGCCAAAATAGCACAAAACCCCCCCCAAATGACCCCATTTTGGAAAGTAGACACCCCAAGCTGTTTGCTGAGAGGCATGGTGAGTATTTTACAGCTCTCATTTGTTTTTGAAAATGAAGAAAGAATTTTTTTTTTTTCTTTTTTTTTTTTTTTCAATTTTCAAAACTTTGTGACAAAAAGCGAGATCTGCAAAATACTCACAATACCTCTCAGCAAATAGCTTGGGGTGTCTACTTTCCAAAATGGGGTCATTTGGGGGGGTTTGTGCCATCTGGGCATTCCATGGCCTCCGAAACTGTGATAGGCAGTGAGAAGTGAAATCAAAAATTTACACCCTTAGAAAGCCTGAAGGCGGTGATTGGTTTTTGGGGTCCCGTACGCGGCTAGGCTCCCAAAAAGTCTCACACATGTGGTATCCCCGTACTCAGGAGAAGCAGCAGAATGTATTTTGGGGTGTAATTCCACATATGCCCATGGCATGTTTGAGCAATATATCATTTAGTGACAACTTTGTGCAAAAAAAAAAAAAAAAATTGTCTTTTTTCCGCAACTTGTGTCAACATATAAAATATTCCATGGACTCGACATGCCTCTCAGTATATAGCTTGGGGTGTCTACTTTCCAAAATGGGGTCATTTGGGGGGGTTTTGAACTGTTCTGGCATTTTATACACAACATTAGGAAGCTTACATCCACTCTTCTAACCACTTGAAGACAAAGCCCTTTCTGACACTTTTTGTTTACATGAAAACATATTTTTTTTTGCAGGAAAATTATGTTGAACCCCCAAACATTATATATATTTTTAAAGCAAAGGCCCTACAGAATAAAATGGTGGGTGTTGCATTTTTTTTTTCTACACAGTATTTACGCAGCGATTTTTCAAACGCATTTTTTGGGGAAAAAATACACTTTTTTTTATTTTAATGCACTAAAACACACTATATTGCCCAAATGTTTGATGAAATAAAAAAGATGATCTTAGGCCGAGTACATAGATACCAAACACGACATGCTTTAAAATTTCGCACAAACGCGCATTGGCGACAAACTACATACATTTTTAAAAGCCTTTACAGGTTACCCCGTTAGATTTACAGAGGAGGTCTACTGCTACAATTACTGCCCTCGATCTGACCTTCGCGGTGATACCTCACATGCATGGTGCAATTGCTGTTTACATATGACGCCAGACCGACGCTTGCGTTCGCCATTGGGCAAAAGCAGGGCAGGACAGGGGTGCTTTTTTTTTAAATTTTTTTTTTATTATTAATTTTGCTTTTTTATTTTATTTTTAAATTGTTCCTTCCATGTTTTTTTTTATTTTTTTTTTATCATTTTTATTGTTATCTCAGGGAATGTAAATATCCCCTATGATAGTAATAGGTAGTGACAGGTACTCTTTTTTTGAAAAAACTGGGGTCTAGACCCTAGATTTTTCCTCTGCCCTCAAAGCATCTGACCACACCAAGATCGGTGTGATAAAATGCTTTCCCAATTTCCCAATGGCGCTTTTTATATCCGGGGGGGACATTCCCTCCCACTGCTTGTAAAAGCAGTCCAGAGGCTAATTAGCCGCTAGGATTGCTTTTACATGAAAGCCGGCCGCTGGCTGAAAAGAATGATACCAAGATGATACCTAAACCCGCAGGCATCAATCTGGTATAACCATTCAAAGTCCAGCAACATACCAGTACGTTGCTGGTCCTTGTTGGACATGTATTGTAATCTTTTTATTTCATGCAGCCAGGTGGCTGAACGAAAAAAGAGATTGATCGGTGGGTATGCCCACCATTAGAATACCGCCCTTCATCCACCCACTTCTAATGATGGGCATACATGCACCATTTATATATGCCGAAGCATGGGGGCATCCTCCCGCAAAAAAGTTAAGCCGCACACACATGGTCGGACTTTTCCACGGGCAAGCCTCCGTCGGAATTTCGACCGTATGTACGCGGCATTAGGAGCAAAATCGCTCCTCCGCCCCTGCTGCCCCCATGCTTCGGCATATTTGCTTTTTTTTTTTTAACTGTGGTGGTGAAATCACCTCCTACAGCACTGGAGTCGCAGGGATCAGGCCTGTCTCTGCGAACGCTGCAGTTATGTGTGTTGTGTTTTGCAAGTGACAGTGATCGATCGATACTGCACTTGGGTGGCCTGGGCTGGACGGAGGGGCAAAACGCAGGTGCCAGCAGGTATCTGGGCTGATCCCGCTAACACTGCGTTTTTGGGAACCCTAAACTGCTGGGGACGCTAGTATAGATCTGATCAGATCAGATATTGATCTGTTCAGATACTATACCACTAAGGGAGGTGTATGCTTCACGCGTGGGTGTTAGCGTTACTGGCACTAACCTGACGCTGCCTGGGGTGTGACGCAGACCCTCTCTGACGCTAAAACCTAATTGATATCACCCGCCGGGCGATCAGGGGGTTAAACCTTTATTGGGTTATATACGGCGGGTGCCCTGACACTATAAAAAGCAAACTAACTAACCAGCGTCACCCGTAACACTTATATGATGATTACTGGTGAAAGGGTTAACTAGGGGCAATTAGGGGGTTAAAACCTTTATTAGATAATATATGGGGGTACCTGACGCTATAAAAACCTGCGGCGAACCTAAAAAAAATTACTGGCTACCGATCTGCATCACCGACGCTAAGACATCGATCAGAAAAATGATCGCTTAGCGACAGTGGTGATAGGGGGTGAAAGGGTTACCTGGGGGGCGATCAAGGGGGTTAAACCTTTATTAGATAATTTATGGGGGTACCCGACGCTATAAAAACCTGCGGCGAACCTAAAAAAAATTACTGGGTACCGATCTGCATCACCGACGCCAAGACATCGATCAGAAAAACGATCGCTTAGTGACAGTGGTGATAGGGGGTGAAAGGGTTACCTGGGGGGCGATCAAGGGGGTTAAACCTTTATTAGATAATATATTGGGGTACCCGACGCTATAAAAACCTGCGGCGAACCTAAAAAAAATTACTGGCTACCGATCTGCATCACCGACGCCAAGACAGCGATCAGAAAAATGATCGCCAAGCGACGGCGGTGCTAGGGGGTGAAAGGGTTATCTGGGGGGTGATCAAGGGGTTAAACCTTTATTAGGGGGGGTTAGGGGGCTACACTGGACCTAAAACTAAATGTAGTGACACTTTTACAGTCACAAATGTCACTGATTGCAGTGATCAGTAAATAAATGGTCACTGCAATCAGTGACACTGTGACTGGGGGCTGGGGGGGTGATCTGGGGGGGCGATTTATGTGCCTATGTGTGCTGGTGTTAGTGTAGTGTTAGTGCACTGACCTGTGTGTCTTCTCTTGTACGACGCTCGGTATATGTGAGCGCCGCACAGGAGATGACATCACTTCCTCCTGCTTTCTCTATCTGTGTAAACAGTACACAGACAGAGGGGGCATTTCTATTCGCCGGGAGCGATCGCGGGGGGGTGGTCGGAATCGAACGGCCGCCCCCCCCATCTCGGAACGCTCCCAGACGAATTCCGACCGCTCACTGTACAGAAGGGGGGTCCGATCGGACCCCCCAACTGTACAAAGGCAATCACGTATGCTCTACGTGATTGTGCCTGTCGGTGCCATTGTGCCGACGTATATATACAGTGAGCGGTCGTTAAGTGGTTAAGTCTGATGCCGCGTACACACGGCCGTTTTTAATGTCATTGAAAACAACAACGTTTTTCTCGACGTGATTTTTCGTGTTTACTCTCAAGCCTGCCTTGCCTACACACTATCGTGAAAAAAAATGTTGGAGTAAAGCGCGGTGACGTACAACACGTACGACGGCACTATAAAGGGGAAGTTCCATTCGGATGGCGCCACCCTTCATGTTAGTAAAGTTTGGTGAGAGACGATTCGCGCTTTTCAGTCCGTTACAGCGTGACGAATGTGCTCTCTCCATTACAAACGCTAGTTTTACCAGAACGAGCGCTCCCGTCTCATACTTGATTCTGAGCATGCGCATTTTTTTTCACGTCGTTAAAGCCTACACACGGCCGTTTTTCACGATGAGAAAAACGAGGATGTAAAAAAAACGACGTGAAAAATTAGAGCATGTTCCAAATTTTTCTCGCCGTGATTCTCTGCGTTTTTCTCGTCGGGGGGGGGGGGGAAAATGCTGGAAAGCCCACACACCATCATTTTTAATGACCATTTTAAAAAATTTCATTTTTTCTCGTCATTAAAAACGGTTGTGTGTACGCGGCATTAGGGGAAGGTTTTTTTTTCTCCATATTTTGATGTTCTAGTTGTACCCAGTTCCATGCCAGAGCTCTGTGAAACAAAAATACAAACAATATTCGCGCGACTAACACATATAAGCAGCTACAATACCTGTGGAAAAAAGCAAAAACAAACAATAAATAAAAAAATGTAGCGCTATGCGTGAAAGATATATATATATATATATATATATATATATATATATATATAACGCCCAAGTGTAATGCTCAAAATAACTAGATCACAAAAAATCTATAAATGAGTCCAAATATATAAAAAGAGATTGAAGAGAAAAGTCTTTGATGACCAAAACGTGAATGTTGTTGAAACTTCCAAAACAAAATGGTGACTTTCAAAAGGCAAGTGACTTGTGACGTGACCCCCACCACATAGAGGGGAGGCTTACCAGATGAAGTGGACCCAGTAAACGTACGTCTATAGGGTCAAATAGGTTTGATATATGTATATCATGGGGTCCCAGCTGTCACTGCAGACATATATATATCCAAGATCCAGAATCAATGATAACACCAGATATCCAAGCCCGATGAAATGATGGAATAGCTGACATAGGAACCCTCCTCTGCTGCCACATGGAACGTCTTCTCTCCTAATCCTCACAGCTCACCCGGAAGTTTTTTGGCCCCCTACATCACTTCCTGTTCATAAGCTAACTCACTTCCTGTCTGCACCTGACATCACTTCCTGTTCATAAGCTAACTCACTTCCTGTCTGCACCTGACATCACTTCCTGTTCATAAGCTAACTCACTTCCTGTCTGCACCTGACATCACTTCCTGTTCATAAGCTAACTCACTTCCTGTCTGCACCTGACATCACTTCCTCCCCAGTTGTGGTATCACTTCCTGTGTCTGTACAATCACACTTGAGTGACTTTTTTTTCTTGCTGACTCAGCTTGGAGTCCATATATGATCTGCAAACTCTTCATCATATAAAATCCAGCCAATCCGATGTAGTAACAATCCACTAACGCGTTTTGGATAATGAAGCCTCAGTCATAAGTATTTCTTATTCTAGAATTAGCAGATCATATATGGACTCGGTGTGAAGACTTTTCTGATTGGTTTTGGAGGGAGAACAGGAGCCCAGCTGTGAGATCGGCATTTCCACTTATTCCACCGACGGGGGGAGGAGCTAAAACTCCAGTTATTTGTCATCTACTGAGATTTTTTATATTTTTTTTCCTTCTTTCCAACAGATGGAGGTGATGTCAGGAATTCCTCGGAGAGACATCTTCTATTATCTGCTGATTGTAAGTCAGAAGATAATGTCATCACACAGGATCCTCCAGGAGGAAATCCAAATCCACAAAATCTACATCACAGACCTTCCTGTCCGGAGACATCAATGGATCCCTCTGATCAGGGGGAATCTTCTCATCAATCACATCCTATGATTGTAAATATCCATGTAAGATCTCACACTGCAGATAGATCACCAGATCCTTCTAATCCCGAGGAATCTTCCTCACCCCATGAAGGAGATCACCGAGGTGACCATCTATTCCCATGTTCAGAGTGCGGGAAATCTTTCACTCGGAAAGGTTCACTTGTTTTACACCAGAGAATTCACACGAGTGAGCGTCCTTTCCCTTGTTCAGAGTGCGGGAAATCTTTCACTCGGAAAGAAACACTTGTTACACATCTTAGAATTCACACAGGTGAGCGTCCTTATTCATGTTCAGAGTGCGGGAAATCTTACACTCAGAAAGCAGTCCTTGTTGCACATTTCAGAATTCACACAGGTGAGCGTCCTTATTCATGTTCAGAGTGCGGGAAATCTTTCACTCGGAAAGGACACCTTCTTCAGCACCAGATAGTTCACACGGGTGAGCGTCCCTATTCATGTTCAGAGTGCGGGAAATCTTTCACCTTTAAGGAAGCACATACTAGACACCAGAAACTTCACACAGGTGAACTTCCTTATACATGTTCAGAGTGCGGGAAATCTTTCACTCAGAAAGGAGCACTTGTTACACATCAGAGAATTCACACAGGTGAGCGTCCTTATTCATGTTCAGAGTGCGGGGAATCATTCGCTAAGAAAGAAAATCTTATTCAGCATCAGAGCATTCATACGGGTGAGCGTCCTTTCCCTTGTTCAGAGTGCGGGAAATCTTTCACCCATAGGGGAAAACTTACCAGACACCAGAAACTTCACACAAATGAGTATAATTTTCCTTGTTCAGAGTGCGGGAAATCTTTCCATGATAAATCTAATCTTGTTAGACATGAGAGAAATCACATGAGTGAGCGTCCTTTCCCTTGTTCAGAGTGCGGGAAATCTTTCATTCAGAAAAGAATACTTGTTGAACACCAGAGAATTCACACGGGTGAGCGTCCTTATTTATGTTCAGAGTGCGGGAAATCTTTCACTGAAAAAGGAAACCTTGTTAAACATCAGAGAATTCACACAGGCGAGCGTCCTTATTCATGTTCAGAGTGCGGGAAATCGTTCACTAAGAAAGAAAATCTTATTCAGCACCAGAGCATTCACACGGGTGAGCGTCCTTTCCCTTGTTCAGAGTGCGGGAAATCTTTCACTCAAAAAGCAGCCCTTGTTACACATCTTAGAATTCACACAGGTGAGCGTCCTTATTCATGTTCAGAGTGCGGGAAATCTTTCACTAAGAAAGAAAATCTTATTGAGCACCAGAGAATTCACACAGGCGAATGTCCTTATTCATGTTCAGAGTGCGGGAAATCTTTCACCCATAGGGTAAAACTTACCAGACACCAGAAACTTCACACAAATTAGTATAATTTTCCTTGTTTAGAGTGCGGGAAATCTTTCACCCATAAAGTAGCCCTTGTTAGACATCAGAGAATTCATACAGGTGAGTGTCCATAATCATGTTCAGAGTGTGGGAAATCTTTCACCTATAGGGGAGCACTTACTAGACACCAGAAAATTCACACAGGAGAACGTCCATATTCCTGTTCAGAGTGCGGGAAATGTTTCACTCATAAAGTAAATTTTGTTACACATCAGAGAATTCACACAGGTGAACATACTTATTCATGTTCAGAGTGAAGGAAATCTTTCAATCGGAAAGCATCTCTTGTTATACATCAAAGAATTCACACAGGCGAGCGTCCTTATTCATGTTCAGAGTGCGGGAAATCATTCACGCGTAAAGGAGTCCTTGTTAAACTTCACAGAGGTGAACATCCATAATCATGTTCAGAGTGCGGGAAATCTTTCACCCATAAAGTAGCCCTTGTTACACATCAGAGAATTCACACAGGCGAGCGTCCATAATCATGATCAGAGTGCGGGAAATCTTTCACTAGGAAAGGAAACCTTTTACTACACCAGAGAATTGATATGAGTGATCTTCCTTATTGATGTTGTAGATCAGGGATCTCCAGACTTCGGCCCTCCAGCTGTTGCAGAACTACACGTCCCATGAGGCATTGTAATACTCTGACATTCACAGACATGACTAGGCATGGTGGGAATTGTAGTTCCTGAACATCTGGAGGGTCATAGTATGAAGAGCTCTGTTGTAGACGAGTCAGCCTGGTGCAGGGTTAGGGGCGGGTTAATAGTAGAGGGCGGGGACTTGTTTATTAAGCAGCTGGTCAGAGAGGCTGGTGGATGTCTGTTCAATATTGAGTTGGCCCCGCCCTTTGCAGCTATAACAGCTTCAACTCTTCTGGGAAGGCTGTCCACAAGGTTTAGGAGGGTGTCAATGGGAATGTTTGACCATTCTTCCAGGAGCGCATTTGTGAGGTCAGGCACTGATGTTGGATGAGAAGGCCTGGCTCGCAATCTCCACTCTAATTCATCCCAAAGGTGTTCTATCGGGTTGAGGTCAGGACTCTGTGCAGGCCAGTCAAATTCCTCCACTCCAAACTCGCTCATCCATGTCTTTATGGACCTTGCTTTGTGCACTGGTGCGCAGTCATGTTGGAACAGGAAGGGGCCATCCCCAAGCTGTTCCCACAATGTTGGGAGCATGAAATTGTCCAAAATGTCTTGGTATGCTGATGTTTTAAGTGTTCCCTTCACTGGAACTAAGGGGCCAAGCCCAACCCCTGAAAAACAACCAAACACTATAATCCCCCTCCACCAAATGATTTGGACCAATGCACAAAGCAAGGTCCATAAAGACATGGATGAGCAAGTTTGGGGTCGAGGATTTTGAATGGCCTGCACAGAGTCCTGACCTCCTAGAACAAGTGCCTCCAAACTGCAGTCCAAGGGACAAATGTGGATCTTTGCTAGCCTTTCTCCGGCCCTTGGAGGACTATTCCTCCCACTGACACCAACAATGGGCACTATTTCTTCCACCAACACCAATCATGGGATTCTATTCCTCCTACTAATAGGGGCAGTACTCCTCCTCCTATTGACCACCAACCCTGAGGCCATATTTATTCTCACTGATGCCGGGCCTGGGACATTTTCTGCTCCTGCCGGCCACAATCCGGCCCCCCTAAAGTCTGTAGGACAATAAAACTGGCCCTTTGTTTGAAAAGTTTGGAGACCCCCCTGCATTAGATGATACAGCTGCACACAGGCAGGCTTAGCCCTGTCATAGCGCCAGCCATGAACTCGGCTCGCCCTCAAAGCAACAGTCACTCCCAGCCTGGCTAGTATTTCTGCCTTTACTAATGTATAATCCCATGCTGACTCTGAGACCAAATCACAATTCCCCAGTTGAGGATCTGCAGTCAGGAAAGGGGCCAGTACATCCACCCATTCTTTCTCAGGCAGACCTTCCCTTTGTCAGGGCTGGGCTTCTAGAAGCTCTCTTCTCTAGTGCTCAAGGCTGCTCAGCTGTCGGCTAATTACCAGCCACTCATTGTTTCCACATTGGCTCACCTGGTTACCATTACCTGCCTCATCAGTCCAGCCTACAGCCAGTCCCTTCTGGCTATTTATACTGCCTTGTTCATGTCTTTCGTGCCTTCTCCTTATTTAACATATCCTGAGTGTCTCTGCTGAGTTCCTGTTAAAGACTTTGCCCGGCTGATGTCCCTTCTGGTTCCTGATCTTTGGCTTCCGAATACGCTGATCTCTGGCTTCCTGATTACCGGCTCGTCTGATTACCGGTTTTGACTTCTGAACCATGTTTTGATTATGTTCCTGATCTGTACTATTTTTTTCTATTACATTAAAGGTGTGATAAGTTTTTTACTGCATTATCTGTCTCAGTCTGATTCCTGGTTCCTGAGACTCCTGTTGCAATCCACTCAGATATTGCCATAGAAGCTTCAACATTATCCGTGGCTGTCATATTAAACATGGTCCACTGCACTGCTTCACACCGGAGCCATTTCCCACCCTCCCAGCCGGATGGGTCACTGCTAGGGACGAGCTTTGTGTTCGAGTCAAACCCATGTTCGACTCGAACATCGTCTGTTTGGCTGTTCACCGAATTGCGAACATTATGGGCCGTTCGTGCCAAATTCGAGTGGCACGTCACGGCCCATAATTCACTGCGGAATCGCAGTGCATTGCTGGCTGATGATTGGCCAAGCATGCACTATGACCCACATGCTTGGCCAATCACAGCGTGCAAAAAACGGAGAGCCATAATTGGCCAAAGCCAGGTACCTGATGGCCAGCAGCGGCAGTTAGAGCGGAGTTGTTAAAAGAGCGAGGTTACAGAGAGAGACAGTGTCATTTATATTGAATTAAATAGAGCAGGCAGGTGAGTCAGTTACCTGCAGTTACAGTGTGTAGAGGATATATATGCATCCTAGGTGTTGTATATACAGGTCCTTCTCAAAAAATTAGCATATTGTGATAAAGTTCATTATTTTCTGTAATGTACTGATAAACATTAGACTTTCATATATTTTAGATTCATTACACACAACTGAAGTAGTTCAAGCCTTTTCTTGTTTTAATATTGATGATTTTGGCATACAGCTCATGACAACCCAAAATTCCTATCTCAAAAAATTAGCATATCATGAAAAGGTTCTCTAAACGAGCTATTAACCTAATCATCTGAATCAACTAATTAACTTTAAACACCTGCAAAAGATTCCTGAGGCTTTTAAAAACTCCCAGCCTGGTTCATTACTCAAAACCGCAATCATGGGTAAGACTGCCGACCTGACTGCTGTCCAGAAGGCCATCATTGACACCCTCAAGCAAGAGGGTAAGACACAGAAAGAAATTTCTGAACGAATAGGCTGTTCCCAGAGTGCTGTATCAAGGCACCTCAGTGGGAAGTCTGTGGGAAGGAAAAAGTGTGGCAGAAAACGCTGCACAACGAGAAGAGGTGACTGGACCCTGAAGAAGATTGTGGAGAAGGACCGATTCCAGACCTTGGAGGACCTGCGGAAGCAGTGGACTGAGTCTGGAGTAGAAACATCCAGAGCCACCGTGAACAGGCGTGTGCAGGAAATGGGCTACAGGTGCCGCATTCCCCAGGTCAAGCCACTTTTGAACCAGAAACAGCGGCAGAAGCGCCTGACCTGGGCTACAGAGAAGCAGCACTGGACTGTTGCTCAGTGGTCCAAAGTACTTTTTTCGGATGAAAGCAAATTTTGCATGTCATTCGGAAATCAAGGTGCCAGAGTCTGGAGGAAGACTGGGGAGAGGGAAATGCCAAAATGCCTGAAGTCCAGTGTCAAGTACCCACAGTCAGTGATGGTCTGGGGTGCCATGTCAGCTGCTGGTGTTGGTCCACTGTGTTTTATCAAGGGCAGGGTCAATGCAGCTAGCTATCAGGAGATTTTGGAGCACTTCATGCTTCCATCTGCTGAAAAGCTTTATGGAGATGAAGATTTCATTTTTCAGCACGACCTGGCACCTGCTCACAGTGCCAAAACCACTGGTAAATGGTTTACTGACCATGGTATTACTGTGCTCAATTGGCCTGCCAACTCTCCTGACCTGAACCGCATAGAGAATCTGTGGGATATTGGGAAGAGAAAGTTGAGAGACGCAAGACCCAACACTCTGGATGAGCTTAAGGCCGCTATCGAAGCATCCTGGGCCTCCATAACACCTCAGCAGTGCCACAGGCTGGTTGCCTCCATGCCACGCCGCATTGAAGCAGTCATTTCTGCAAAAGGATTCCCGACCAAGTATTGAGTGCATAACTGAACATAATTATTTGAAGGTTGACTTTTTTCGTATTAAAAACACTTTTCTTTTATTGGTCGGATGAAATATGCTAATTTTTTGAGATAGGATTTTTGGGTTTTCATGAGCTGTATGCCAAAATCATCAATATTAAAACAAGAAAAGGCTTGAACTACTTCAGTTGTGTGTAATGAATCTAAAATATATGAAAGTCTAATGTTTATCAGTACATTACAGAAAATAATGAACTTTATCACAATATGCTAATTTTTTGAGAAGGACCTGTATATTTATACACTGTATTCAGTTTAGCTAGATCCGTCCCTGTTATTCTCTATACTGTGACAGGCAGGCAGGTGATTGTGCTAGCTGCAGTCAGTGTTTCACTTAGTGTACTGTGTGCTTTGCATAAATTTCACCTAAAGCTTACCTGAATACAGTTAATGACTATTATAGTGGTGTTCTCATAATAAAACCACAGGTAGAGAGCTGCAAGTATTTTCAGTGTACTGTGTCCTCTGCACAGTTTTCACCTAAAACTAACGGAAGACAATTGCTGCTTTTCCTATACTAATACCACAGCAGGCAGTTGATTCTGATAGCTGCATTATAATCAGTGTATATATATATATATATATATATATATATATATATATATATATATACACACATCCCACCTTTGTGCAGCTTCATCGCACTACAGGCCATTAGCATGTCTGGAAGGCAAACAAGGAGAGGCAGACAGTCACGAGGCAATAAAAGAGGGCAAGCAGGCTCTGTGTCTAGAAGCAACAGTGCTGGCCGTGGGACACGCTTGTCCTTCTTTTCGGCAGCTGGCCATGTTGAGCCGCAACATGCCCAAGACTTGGTAGAGTGGATGACCAAGCTGTCCTCCTCCTCCTCATCCTCTCTCACCCAGGCTCAGGGTACTTTGTCTGGCAAAGCAGCTCCCAAAGCGGCCTCTTCCCTCGGCTCAATGGCATCAGTCACTCCTTCCCTAGCCCCACCATGTCCTCCTGAGGAGTCCCCTGAACTGTTTGACCACAGTGTTGAGTACATGCTCCAGGAGGATGCCCAGCGTTTAGAAGGCTCCGAGTTAGCTGGCTTTCCCCCTGTGTTACTGAGACAGGATGGCAGAGGCTGTGGAGAGCCGCACTGGTCACTGAACACTGTGCATGCATAGCAAGGGGCGGGGCCAGAGCATCAGTGGAACTCAAGGCCCCGCCCACACGCGGGCCACTCCTCGATCTAAAAAAAATGCAGCACTGGCACTGGCTGCGCACCGCTGATGACAGTGACAGACTGCCTGTCTGGGGATTTTCGGCAGCACGCGGGCTTAACGGGCGGCTCTGCTTTGGGCCCCTAACAGTGACAGGGCCCTGGGCAGCCGCCCAGTTTACCCTGCGGTAAAGACGGCCCTGTATACCCCGATACATCCATTTCCTCCTACCGACGTACAGCTACGGCGGTTTGTGGTTAAAACAACACAAGAACTCTTCTCATCAGTACAACGTAGTCTTTTTTAACCACTTAAGCCCCGGACCATTTGGTAGCTAAAGGACCAGAGGTGAATTCAGAATTTTGCACTGCGCTGCTTTAACTGTAAATTGTGCGGACATGCAATGTTGTACCCAAACGAAATTTGCGTCCTTTTCTTCCCACAAATAGAGCTTTCTTTTAATGGTATTTGATTGCCTCTGCGATTTTTATTTTTTGCGATATAAACGGAAAAAGACCGAAAATTTTGAAAAAAAATTATATTTTCTACTTTTTGTTATAAGAAAAATCGAATAAACTCAATTTTAGTCATACATTTAGGTCAAAATGTATTCAGCCACATGTCTTTAGTAAAAAAAATGTCAATAAGCGTATATTTATTGGTTTGCGCAAAAGTTATAGCGTTTACAAACTAGGGTACATTTTCTGGATATTACACAGCTTTAAATTTATGACTGCCTATCTCATTTCTTGAGGTGCTAAAATGGCAGGGCAGTACAAACCCCCCCCCCCCAAATGACCCCATTTTAGAAAGTAGACACCCCAAGGAAATTGCTGAGAGGCATGTTGAGCCCATTGAATATTTTTTTTTTGTCCCAAGTGATTGAATAATGACAAAAAAAAATAAATTACAAAAAGTTGTCACTAAATGATATATTTGCTCACACATGCCATGGTTATATGTGGAATTGCACCCCAAAATACATTTTGCTGCTTCTCCTGAGTACGGGGATACCACATATGTGGGACTTTTTAGGAGCCTAGCCGCGTACGGGACCCCGAAAACCAATCACCGCCTTCAGGATTTCTAGGCACAAATTTTTGATTTCACTCCTCACTACCTATCACAGTTTCGAAGGCCATAAAATGCCAAAATAGCACAAAACCCCCCCAAATGACCCCATTTTGGAAAGTAGACACCCCAAGCTAGTTGCTGAGAGGCATGGTGAGTATTTTACAGCTCTCATTTGTTTTTGAAAATGAAGAAAAAATATTTTTTTTTTTTTTAATTTTCAAAACTTTGTGACAAAAAGCGAGATCTGCAAAATACTCACCATCCCTCTCAGCAAATAGCTTGGGGTGTCTACTTTCCAAAATGGGGTCATTTGGGGGGGTTTTGTGCTATTTTGGCATTTTATGGCCTTCGAAACTGTGATAGGCAGTGAGAAGTGAAATCAAAAATTTACACCCTTAGAAAGCCTGAAGGCGGTGATTGGTTTTTGGGGTCCCGTACGCGGCTGGGCTCCCAAAAAGTCTCACACATGTGGTATCCCCGTACTCAGGAGAAGCAACAGAATGTATTTTGGGGTGTAATTCCACATATGCCCATGGCATGTTTGAGCAATATATCATTTAGTGACAACTTTGTGCAAAAAAAAATAAATAAAAAAAAAAATTGTCGTTTTTTCCGCAACTTGTGTCAACATATAAAATATTCCATGGACTCGACATGCCTCTCAGTATATAGCTTGGGGTGTCTACTTTCCAAAATGGGGTCATTTGGGGGGGTTTTGAACTGTTCTGGCATTTTATACACAACATTAGGAAGCTTACATCCACTCTTCTAACCACTTGAAGGCAAATCCCTTTTTCACACTTTTTGTTTACATGAAAACATTTTTTTTTTTGCAAGAAAATTATGTTGAACCCCCAAACATTATATATATTTTTAAAGAAAAGGCCCTACAGATTAAAATGGTGGGTGTTGCAATTTTTTTTTCTACACAGTATTTGCGCAGTGATTTTTCAAACGCATTTTTTGGGGAAAAAATACACTTTTTTTAATTTTAATGCACTAAAACACACTATATTGCCCAAATGTTTGATGAAATAAAAAAGATGATCTTAGGCCGAGTACATAGATACCAAACACAACATGCTTTAAAATTTCGCACAAACGCGCATTGGCCACAAACTACATACATTTTTAAAAGCCTTTACAGGTTACCCCGTTAGATTTACAGAGGAGGTCTACTGCTAAAATTACTGCCCTCGATCTGACCTTCGCGGTGATACCTCACATGCATGGTGCAATTGCTGTTTACATATGACGCCAGACCGACGCTTGGGTTCGCCATTGGGCAAGAGCAGGGCAGGACAGGGGTGCTTTTTTTTTTTTTTTTTTTTTTTTTTATTATTAATTTTGCTTTTTTTTTTTTTTTAAATTGTTCCTTCCATTTTTTTTTTTTTTTTATCATTTTTATTGTTATCTCAGTGAATGTAAATATCCCCTATGATAGCAATAGGTAGTGACAGGTACTCTTTTTTTGAAAAAACTGGGATCTAGACCCTAGATCTTTCCTCTGCCCTCAAAGCATCTGACCACACCAAGATCGGTGTGATAAAATGCTTTCCCAATTTCCCAATGGCGCTTTTTATATCCGGGGGGGGGGGGGACATTCCCTCTTACTGCTTGTAAAAGCAGTCCAGAGGCTAATTAGCCGCTAGGATTGCTTTTACATGAAAGCCGGCCGCTGGCTGAAAAGAATGATACCAAGATGATACCTAAACCCGCAGGCATCATTCTGGTATAAACATTCAAAGTCCAGCAACATACCAGTACGTTGCTGGTCCTTGTTGGACATGTATTGTAATCTTTTTTTTTCATGCAGCCAGGTGGCTGAACGAAAAAAGAGATTGATCGGTGGGTATGCCCACCATTAGAATACCGCCCTTCATCCACCCACTTCTAATGATGGGCATACATGCACCATTTATATATGCCGAAGCAGGGGGGCATCCTCCCGCAAAAAAGTTATGCCGCACACACATGGTCGGACTTTTCCACGGGCAAGCCTCCGTCGGAATTTCGACCGTATGTACGTGGCTTTAGGAGCAAAATCGCTCCTCCGCTCCTCCGCTCCTGCTGCCTCAATGCTTCGGCATATATGCTTTTTTTTTTTTAACTGTGGTGGTGAAATCACCTCCTACAGCACTGGAGTCGCAGGGATCAGGCCTGTCTCTGCGAACGCTGCAGTTATGTGTGTTGTGTTTTGTAAGTGACAGTGATCGATCAATACTGCACTTGGGTGGCCTGGGCTGGACGGAGGGGCAAAACGCAGGTGCTAGCAGGTATCTGGGCTGATCCCGCTAACACTGCGTTTTTGGGAACCCTAAACTGCTGGGGACGCTAGTATAGATCTGATCAGATCAGATATTGATCTGTTCAGATACTATACCACTAAGGGGGGTGTATGCTTCACGCGTGGGTGTTAGCGTTACTGGCACTAACCTGACGCTGCCTGGGGTGTGACGCAGACCCTCTCTGACGCTAAAACCTAATTGATATCACCCGCCGGGCGATCAGGGGGTTAAAAACTTATTGGGTTATATACGGCGGGTGCCCTGACACTATAAAAAGCAAACTAACTAACCAGCGTCACCCGTAACACTTATATGATGATCACTGGTGAAAGGGTTAACTAGGGGCAATTAGGGGGTTAAAACCTTTATTAGATAATATATGGGGGTACCTGACGCTATAAAAACCTGCGACGAACCTTAAAAAAATTACTGGCTACCGATCTGCATCACCGACGCTAAGACAGCGATCAGAAAAATGATCGCTTAGCGACAGTGGTGATAGGGGGTGAAAGGGTTACCTGGGTGGCGATCAAGGGGGTAAAACCTTTATTAGATAATTTATGGGGGTACCTAACGCTATAAAAACCTGCGGCGAACCTAAAAAAAAATACTGGCTACTGATCTGCATCACCGACGCTAAGACAGCGATCAGGAAAATTATCGCTTAGCGACAGTGGTGATAGGGGGTGAAAGGGTTACCTGGGGGGCTTTCAAGGGGGTTAAACCTTTATTAGATAATTTATGGGGGTAACTGACACTATAAAAACCTGCGGCGAACCTAAAAAAAATTACTGGCTACCGATCTGCATCACCGACGCTAAGACAGCGATCAGAAAAATGATCGCTTAGCGACAGTGGTGATATGGGGTGAAAGGGTTACCTGGGGGGCGATCAAGGGGGTTAAACCTTTATTAGATAATTTATGGGGGTACCTGACGCTATAAAAACCTGCGGCGAACGTAAAAAAAATTACTGGCTACCGATCTGCATCACCGACGCTAAGACAGCGATCAGAAAAATGATCGCTTAGCGACGGCGGTGCTAGGGGGTGAAAGGGTTATCTGGGGGGTGATTAAGGGGGTTAAACCTTTATTAGGGGGGGTTAGGGGGCTACACTGGACCTAAAACTAAATGTAGTGACACTTTTACAGTCACAAATGTCACTGATTGCAGTGATCAGTAAATAAATGGTCACTGCAATCAGTGACACTGTGACTGGGGGCTGGGGGGTGATCTGGGGGGGCGATTTATGTGCCTATGTGTGCTGGTGTTAGTGTAGTGTTTGTGCACTAACCTGTGTGTCTTCTCTTGTACGGCGCTCGGTATATGTGAGCGCCGCACAGGAGATGACATCACTTCCTCCTGCTTCCTCTGTCTGTGTGTACATTCCACAGACAGAGGGGGCATTTCCATTCGCCGGGAGCGATCGCGGGGGGGGGGTGGCCGGAATAGAACGGCCGTCCCCTCATGTCGGATCGCTCCCCAACGAATTCCGACCGCTCACTGTACAGAAGGGGGGTCCGATTGGACCCCCCAACTGTACAAAGGCAATCACGTACACTCTACGTGATTGTGCCTGTCGGTGCCATTGTGCCGACGTATATATACAGTGAGCGGTCGTTAAGGGGTTAAATAATGTTCAACGTCCCAGCCACAGCATATGCAATATTGCAAAGTCCTAGTTACAGGTCAGCTCACCCAGCAGGTTCAAGTCAGAGTCAGGGCTCATGCACACTGCAGCTCAAAGCAGCAGCTCCTATAGGCTTTTGAGCTCTCATTTGTTCTGTCTAGAAACTCTCCTCCATGTTGGCCAATGTGTCCATGCACACTATGGCTTTTTCAGGCTCTTACAGGCAGAACCCCCCCCCCTCCCCAAACTTGCATTTTTGAGAGGAGCTAGCTAGTGCCCCAAAGAGCTCAAAGAAGCTCAAACGTGCAAAAACCTTTGTTTCAGCTTATTGTTTTGTTTATACAGTGGTTAAGAAAATCCCATCTATTGATAGGAAACCCTGTGCAGTACAGGAAGTTCCTGGTGGCCCTGCCTTCTGTTGTTCATCAGATTGCATGTGCTCCTGAGAGCTGGTCTGGCTGCAGTGTGTTGCTGCCCTTTTTTGCTTTTGGAAAACGGCTAAGGACGTTGGCCAAACTCAGCTTATCGCTGCCATGAAGGAATATCCACAGCTGGGGAACCCTGGGCATGTCCACACGCTAGCTGCTAGACCCCCTGTGTCCCCAGATGATTTGTCCAGTGTTTTCCAGTGCCTCTCAGTACTGTCTCCATGACTTCTAGTGTCCATCCAGCCCAGTGTTGCCAACCGACCGTATTTTTACGAGCAGCCTGAAAAACAGGGCACTTTTCCCCCGCCTGTAAATGTCCGTAGCACGGGAAAAGTGCCAGTAAAAACGGCTGTGACCAGCTCAGCTTGGAACTGCACATACGCAATTCCCGGAGATGCCCAAGAGCCAGCTGCCGAGACGATCCGATCTGCATCTCTGATAATTGCTCCGCCCACCACCGCCTCTCAGCCAATCAGCATTACTGTAACCCGCCCTCCTCCTGCAGCCCGCCACATTTGACAAGAAGATGCGGGCAGACGAATGTGTGGCTGTGCTATGTTGAGGCGGGCGGGAATCTGCTTTGCTATACTCTGTTCCCTGCACTTTACATTACCATCACCCTCGCTTGTTCTCCTGGCCACACTGTGACAGAGGAGAGGCACGGCTGCGGGCTGCATGTTCTATTGGCTTTGGCCAATTACGGCTCTTTGCACAGATGGCGCTGTGATTGGCCAAGCATGCGGGTCATAGTGCATGTTTGGCCAATCATCAGCCAGCAATGCACTGCGAGGCCGCAGTGAATTATGGGCCGTGACGTGCCACTCAAATTTTCCGCGAACGGCCCATAATGTTCGCAATTCGGCGAACAACCGAACAGGTGATGTTCGAGTCGAACATGGGTTTGACTCAAACTCGAAGCTCATCCCTATTCTAGAGTAACAGGAAGACTTATACTGCCCAACCCCCAACTACTTTTGTTGTTTATGATGCTGGGATCCATCAAAGTAGATGATTTTCTGAGGTTGGCCGGGGTTGTCATCCATTGACATTGGAAGTCTCCTGGGATCCCATCCATTTTGGACAGGCTTGAGAGGAAACATGAAAAAAAACGACGAGAAAAACGTCGGTTTAAAAAATGGCATGAATGGCATGAAAATCGATCGTGTGTACGCCGCATTACAGTATATTATCCACAAAATAGAGTAACTAGACCAGAATGATTTATAGTGATGTCTAATGTGTAAGTTTACTATGAAGAGGCATGAAGGATATTAATTAAATCAGTGCGGTGTATTTTGCTAACCAATACTGTCTCCTGTCGTTTTTACTTTTTTGACACGTTTATGGTAAATTCACATGGGGGGGTCAGGATCTTAAAGGGGGCTTCCAGATTCCGATAAGCCCCCCTGCCCACAGACCCCCACAACCTTTGGACAAGGGTTGTGGGGATGAGGCCCTTGTCCCCATCAACATGGGTACAGGGTGCTTTGGGGGGACCCCAGAGCACCCTTCCGATGTTGAGGGCAAACGGCCTGGTATGGTTCAGGAGAGGGGGTTCTCGCTCGTCAACCCCCCGTTTCCTGCTTGCTCGGATGAGGGTCTGGTATGGATTTTGGGGGGACCTCCACGCCATTTTTAAAAATAATTTGGTGAGTGATTCCCCTTAACCACTTCAATACACTGTGTTATATATACTACACTGCCTGCACTGACTGAATATAGAGTCTTCACTGAATATCTAGTCTACACTAAATGCAGAGTGTATATATATATATATATATATATATATATATATATATATATATATACACACTTACTTACGTTTGGCTCGAACATCGGGCTCATCCCTACTCTAGGGTCTCTGCTAAATATATATATATGTAGCACACAGACCCTTTTTTACTGCTGTTATCCACTCGCAGTTGGGCACACCTGCTACTTGCTCGGTATCCCCCCGAGCGGTGTTATTGTTTGGGTCTTGCAGCAATTACCTCTCTCAAGTGGATCCCTCCTCTCTGTTGTCTAGGTAGAAGTTCCTCAGAATAAAGCCAATGTCCACACAGGAGTAAAACCTAAGCAGTAAGGTTTTATTATTTTATCTTTGCAGTAAACTTGAATAGGGAGTAGGAAAACGAGAGAAGTAGGTGTCAAGTAATTTCGGACCAACTCTCGTTACAAGTCAAGATATTTTATTGCATATGCAAGAGAAATGGTTAAATGTATATTTTCTGCTTCAGAGATCCATTTCTGCCTGTCATAGATTCACATTCTGCTTTTATAACCCTTAAACCTTCCCTTTTCCTGCTCGTAACGTCCTGACCATGTATAATTTCAACCTTTATTCTGACATCAGCAGGAAATAGGGAAATATCCTTTTTCAGCCTACACCTTATGACAGGATATTTCATACAATGGATACATAAATTATCTCATACAATGAACACATAAATTATTTCATGGTTCACAGCCCGTGTTTGGCAGATGTAAGCAAATTACAGTTTTACTATAAGTCAGCACATTTTTTGCACAAATAGAATATGGTCATATGACTTATTCCAGTAATTAGGACTATTAGAGCTATTCAGCATATTTATGTATAATAGAGTTATAAAACAAACATTTTAACTTTAGAATATTAATATGCATCTTGATAGTTGACAGATAAGGTATAATTTTAAATTTATCTAACATTCCCTCCTCATTATAGTTATAATGTCAATACTTCAAATATCCAGGTTCTTTATTTTACCAGGTATTATCATTTAGACAAATAGGTCTTTTGAAAGGACTGTAAGTTCATCTTCATCAGGTTCCGGGTATAGTTCAGTGTTGTTCTGGAAAAACATAGTCTTTGTTAGTGATGTGTCAATCAGTCTTTGAAGAATTCCTCTAATACAAGGAATGCAGCAACATCCACACAGCGTAAGGACCGTGGCTGCCATGACAACAGAGATGAGCAAACCTTTTGCAAGATCACCCCATTTACCAAACCATTTTTCAAAGAGTCCTGTTAAGGGGTTCTCTACACCAGAGTTCTCAGTTAGTTCCTGGGATAACATTTGTAGGCCTTGCAAAGCCTTGGTGATACTTCCATCAGGTGCCGTATTATTTGGAATAAAAGTGCAGCAGAAGGTGCTGAACATTTTGCATACCCCGCCCCTTTCTGCCAGCAACATATCCAATGCTATACGGTTCTGCCACGCTGTCAAAGAGGTGGCGTCCAATTGTACTGCTATACCTTTGATAGCATCTCTGGTGTAATTCACAAACCTCTGCTGGTTGTAGTAAATGTAGTTTATCCAGTCGACATTCTTATTGGGCTGTACCCATAGGAAGAGTGAGGTGAGTCCTGCTGTTACTTGATTCTGTGCTTTAAATTCATCCGGAACTCCTCGTGGAACACCTATTGAGTCTATATATACCTGGTTGTCAAATTTATTCTGGACACTTAAGTCTCTTAAAATAGTGTTTACCTGGTAGTCTCATCAATTTATTAGTCATAGGAACAATATAAAAGGGAAGCAACAGGCGGGTAAGGGCACAACTACCCTCCCATCTAGGTGGCAGTCTGAGCCTTAGTTTCTTGTCCCCACACAGCCACCAAACATCAGCCAGTTGCCGTTTCTGTTCCTGAAACCATTTTAGTTGGTACTTAATGTCTGTAGTTGATGTTGTGGTCGCACAGTATTCAGGAGATAGAGTGCCAACCTTTGTACCATCCTTATCTTTGTTAGAGAAACTAGAAAAATTTCCTGGTAATGCTTGTAGTGAAGGGGGTGTACTTTGCATTTTAGTTTTAGGGTATCTCTTTTTCTCATTTGCACATTCAGACCCAGTAATATTTTCTGAAAACAGTCTTATTATGCAAGCTAAATCTGTTTCCTCTTCAGGGAGAGGAATGGTTGCTAGTTGTGGTCTTGGGTTTGCACAAGAAATACAATCACTTAACCCCTTAGATTGAGTTGTGTATCTGACCCATTCTATCCACTAATTTTTGTCTCCAAATTCTGTTTCTATACTTAATTGTTCCTTGTAAGTAAAATCTGTTTTAAACAAAGAGGTATTAAGTTGAAACTGAGTTGGCTCGGGGGCTGGGGTGTTCTGACCAGGGGTTACAACCTAAATAGTGATTCTCCCTAGTAGGTCAGATATTGTACCATATACCAATTAGTTGTATTGTTTAGTTTACAAAATTGGAGCCATTGTTACTGTAAATCAGCGCGGGGATCCCTTGTCGTGGAATCACCTCTTTGATTAGTACTTTGGCTACTGACTGTCCATCCGTGTGCATCATAGGAAAAGTTTCCACCCACTTTATAAACCTGTACACAATAACCAGACAGTACTTATTCTCACATTTGTTCAATTCAATAAAATCCATGCATATTGTGTGAAAGGGATAAGGGGGTTGTGGGAAATGACCCCTTAAGGCTCTTAGGGCACCTTGTGCATGGTATCTGTTACAAATCGGATATGTGAGACAAAATTTTCAGAGTAGTTTTGTAAACCCATATGTTGTGTACACCCAGTACCATCCCTCCTTTTGAGGTATGGGCCTACCCATGACTCAATAACACAGCATACGTGAATAGTGATGTAGATAAGTTAGGTTTACCTTCTGTACATGTGTATATACCATTGACCAGTGTTGACCCTGTATATAACCACTTTGATTTTCACCTGCCGTTGATGTTTTCTGCATTTCTGATATCCATGTTTCATCAATAGCTCTCTGTTCCTCATCATTTACTTGGGAAACTGTATATGTTTGTCATTGCTGTCCTTCAGAAGCTTCCTTTGCTGTCTTGTCTGCTAGTGCATTCCCTAGGGTAATTGGATCTGTTCCCTTTCTATGTGCCGCACATTTACAAATAGCCACTTGTGCTGGTTTTTGTACATATTCTAGAAGGGCAAGAATGAGATCTCTGTGTGATCGGTTTCCCATGGCAACGTAATCATACCCCTTTTTTCCATTGCTGGGCAAATATGTGTAGAGAAAGCGTATTGGCTGTCAGTATAAATATCTATTTATTTTTCCCTTCCCCTAGACTGCAGGCCCTTGACAGGGCTATAATGTCAGCTTGTTGTGCAGAATAGGAACTGGGAAAGGGTCTAGCTTCAATGACCTGGTCATGTGTTACTATAGCATAAGCCGTTTGATTTATCGTTTTTTCTACACGACCCATCAACAAAAAAGGTAATGTCAGCATCTAGAAAGGGAACATCAGTGAGATCCTTCCTAGGGAGTACCCGTTCATCAATTTGAGCTGCACAATCATGTGGATCCCCATCACCAGGTGTTGGCATTAGTGTAGCAGGATTCAATGTAGTACACTTCTTGATTGTAACGTGTGGTTGTCCCAGAAGTGTAGTCATACATGATAAATGCCTGACTGGAGATAAATAGGAGATTCTGTCTTATAGTAAGATCACCTAAATAACATGTGAGACCTTTAAGTACCAGGGGTGGAACAATACTATCAATGCAGATGACCGTATGGCCAATGAGGCTGCTACTACAGCTTGTACACAGTGGGGCAAATTAGTTAAGTAAAATGCAACTAGTTTGTGTTCGTTCTCATAAACCTGAGTGAGAGCAGAAGTCATGTACCCCTCTTTACAATCTACAGTCTGCTAAAGGGTTTCTACTGTAATTGGGTAGGCTAAGCACAGAGGAACCCACAATGAGGTGCTTCACCTTTGTAAATGCATCCTCTGCTTGCACATTCCACTGGATGGAACCTTTTGCAGACATTTGTGTACCATAGATGAGATCAGAAAGAGGCACCACCTCCGTAGCATAATTAGCTATCCATGCTCTACAAAAATTTGCCATGCCAAGAAATTACATCATTTCTTTATTTTTACGTGGTTTGGGGGCTTGAAGGATGGCCTCTTTTCGGATCTCATCTGGATGTCTGCCTTTTTGAGATATAATGTAACCCTGGTATTTCACCTTGTTTTTCAAAAGTTGTATTTTATTTTGCTAACCTTGTGACCTTGTTCTGCGAGGAAATGCATCAGAGCCAAGGTGTCAATTTTACATTGTCGCTCCAGAGGAGCCGCTACCAGAATGTCATCCACATACAAGAGAATTTGACTCCCACTGGGAGGTACAACTCGAGACAAAGCATTGAACATTTCTTGTGAGTTTTCCCTTGTACATAAGTGCAAACCAGAACTGACTGTCTGTCTTAATTAGCCCTACGTCTGTCTTTCCTTTTGATCACAAGAAATCGGGGACGTCTTTTAAGGCATCCCCTTCCCCTTGGGTCAAAAAGCGTCAGCCACTGTCTTTTGTCAAAACTTCAATCACGCAAGTTCTGGTTGTACATTCAACAAACCACGCTAATCTGTACCTCTGATTCCCTCTGGATTTCAGTTCCTCATCTGTTAATTTGACCCAGTCTGTGATAAGTTCTCCTAGCTCATGCCATGATACCTCAGAGTTCCGCGTGACCGAAACATGAGGTACAGTATCCTGCCTGTATATTTGCAGAATAGGCTGTGGTAGGAGACAAGTAGCCATGTTATTTCCTTCCTTATCACAGTACAGGTATCTTAAGAGCACTTCAGTGTTAGTGCAACTCATTAACTGTTTCTCATAGGACCTATCAGGCCCAGTGGTCCTTTTGTAGTAGATAGTGCAATAGAGGTTCGTCTGGACCTTGTACCTTTCCTCACAGGCTCTTCAATTATTTCTGTCAGGGTTTTGGGCATCTTTAATCCCTCAGTTTGTAAATCCAAGCTGTACCAGTATCAGGGCTCATTATCCACAGCTGTGATTTGTTTTTCACACAGCCGATGGGCTTTGAGGCCCCCCTCCACTGGTACGACAGAAATATCAAGAGCATGCAACATGTCTCTACCCAACGAATTAACAGGACATTTAGTTGACATTACAATTTTACACTGAGCCTTTTTACCTGTCTGTGGATTTTCCACAGTAAGGCCTTCAGACACGGCCTCCTGGTGCATCAACCCATTTGCAGATTTTACATATACTAAACCTTTTCCCTTTACCCCTGGTGGCATATCCAGCGGGTGTATCAGGGTCCTACAAGCCCCAGTGTCACAGAGAAATGTTACCCAACTACTCTTTGCAACCCAGGTTATTTCTCGCTTGGCTTCAGCATGCAAACAAGTTTCAACATTACACACATCCAAAATATCAGATTCTTTCCCATCCTTCTGCTTCTCTCTCTGCAGACACACTTTTACCATACAGGAAACACTCCCCCCTCATCCTTTTCTTTACTTTCTTTTTTGGTTGGAAGTGCCCCTCAGCATGCCTCGCATACTTGATTAGCTCCTAGAGTCTGCAGATCCTATGGTTAATCATGTGTTCGTTAACAAAACTTGATATAAGGACTAGCAGCCCCTTCAGGATTGCATTCTTTAGCTGTTGTTCATATGGGCTATCGTTCACTTGATCTACTGGGATTTCTATCCCAGAGTGGTTATTAAAATTCTTCTTTATCCTAACAATGAAATTATCCACTGTTTCCTCTTCTCCCCATATACACTGATTTATAATGGACCAGTCGGCTTGACGTATCCATCTATCCTCTCTCTATCTTTGCTATAACATCATTTCTTCTGTTTTTGAGTGCTGCATCATCCTGAGGCAACAACCCTCCCTGGTTGTTTAATCCACTCCAATCTCCCACTACATGATGCCAGTCAGGTCCCAGTGCCTGTCTGGTGACCTGCTCTATTTCCCTCACATTGAGATGATAGCTAGCAACCATTCCCATGATACCATCCCTGAATTGAGCTATGTGGACCTTGGGATTGCTGTAAGGAGGGTCAGCGGGGTATCTTGTTGCATACCTCTGTCCCATCTGGTGGTGGGGACTGCAGGTCTGCAATAGGGAATTGGGAGCGGGTGGTGATGTCAGAGGGGGAGCAGCGTCTGTCGGTGGGATTGGAGAGTCCTCTAAAGGGTGTGTAGGGGCTGTCGGGTGCATTAGGTTTGTCGCATTTTGTTCAGTCAATACTTGCTGCACTAAACTTCGGAGGACGGTCATATTATTGTCCTCCTCTTTGTCTAAAAACATAGTCTTTTTATGATTTTTTTTATGATTTTAACCTACAGTTAGCCTCCTCAAGCCATTTCTTTGCCTGGGGAAGACCTAATTTATTCTGTTTCCTTATTTTTCTTTTCTTTTTTTTTTTATATACCGTATTTATCGGCGTATAACACGCACTTTTTCCCCTGAAAATCAGGGGAAAATCGTGGGTGCGTGTTATACGCCGATACCCACATCCCTGAGCTGTCTCCGCTGACTGAGCGGAGCGGAGCGAGATACACATAGCCGAATGTACTCGGCTATAATCGGCTTTTCTCGGCTCCGCTCACAGTCACGCCCAGTCCCGCCATTGGACCTGTGTTATGTCCATCATAGGGCGGGACTCGGCGTGACTGTGAGCGGAGCCGAGAAAAGCCGAGTATAGCCGAGTACACTCGGCTATGTGTATCTCGGCGGCGGCTCCGCCCAGTCCCTGCGTCCCTGGCGTTCGCACAGTCTCGGCGCCAATTTTAAAATGATGCACGGCGACACTGGGGGCAAGGCTGCACGGCGAATCTGGGGCAAGGCTGCACGGCGACTCTGGGGCAAGGCTGCACGGCGACTCTGGGGCAAGGCTGAAATGGACTCTGGGGCAAGGCTGCAATGGACACTGACAAGGCTGCACTGTGACAAGGCTGCAATGGACACTGACAAGGCTGCACTGTGACAAGGCTGCAATGGACACTGACAAGGCTGCACTGTGACAAGGCTGCAATGGACACTGACAAGGCTGCACTGTGACAAGGCTGCAATGGACACTGACAAGGCTGCACTGTGACAAGGCTGCAATGGACACTGACAAGGCTGCACTGTGACAAGGCTGCAATGGACACTGACAAGGCTGCACTGTGACAAGGCTGCAATGGACACTGACAAGGCTGCATTTAAATGTAAGTTATTTTTCCTTAAACTTCCCTGCTAAAAGTTTTTTCCCTAAAATTTCCTCCTAAACTTGGGGTGCGTGTTATACGCCGGTGCGTGTTATACGCCGATAAATACGGTATATATATATATATATATATATATATATATATATACACACATATATACATACATATATATATACACATACACATATGCATACACATATACACACATACATACATACATACATACATGCCGGCATAATTTTTATTTATTTTTTAAGCTTTCTACACAACACAGTATTACACAACAATCCTTATTTAAAAATGCATCAAAATCATACTTTGTTTTCCATGTCTTAAGAAATTTCACATTCTCTTTGTCTAGACTACACATATACTTTGCATCATCATTCAAACCATCAGACTTTCCATGGATCATACTCATTTTAACGTGCACACGGAGTTTTTTTTGTAAGGTCTTCTCACACTGACACAATACCTGCACACAGTATCTTATCACTTCTGCAGCTACTCACAAACTTTCTAGTCGTGACATATCACTTCTAGATTATTGATCTTGTGTGCTGCTATAATACTGGTGTCTTGTCTTCTTACTTAATGTTTTTTTTCATTTATAGGGAGAATGAACAGAATTACAAGGCGAACGTAAATTCACCTGACTGGTCAACCCCCCCTGATCAAAACATTAATATTTCAGTAAACTGTAGGGAGCATGAACAGAATTACAAAAGAGACTTAATTTCTCTCGACTGTTGTTCCCACACTTTATCAAAACATTAATATTTGTTGATTCAACGGTATTTATAAATGCCTGTACAGGTTTTTTACACAACACACGAGGCTGGCTGAGCGCAAGGGCTCATCAAATTACCTCTATTTGTTACCTGGAAATCTATCAGGCCATACCTTTGTATCAACAGGGGTTCATGTTTTTGATGTAGGAATATTTATGTGTCCCCCACGGGAATTCCTGCAGTTTACAAGGCTGTCAGGACCTAGGTCCTTTGTCGACAAATTTCCTTTATCTGCACCCGGGTATTGGAATGGGACCATACTCCTATATCAAAGGGATTTAAACTACGGACGTATCTACTTATATTGCCTCAACTTGGATAAAGCAAAACATATACACAACAGATAAACATTCAATTAATCTCTATATTAGATGTATGTAACAAAATCCCTTAATTCATTAAATCCCTAATCACATTTAGGCCTAAAAGTATAATATAATAAATGAAAATATCTTACCTTGCCCCGAGAGCGGTCTCTTGTGCTGATCCGGTAAGTCGCTGCCCGGGAGGCACTAGTTCAGTGAGCCGGCCTCTGTTAACGTCAAATTTAAGACGGAGGACTTACAGTTTTTTGCCGTACGGACATCGGTTCACTGGGTTGTTGGCTAGTGCTTTCCAGGAATTTGGACTTCCGGCTCGAAGGACCAAAAATGTCAAGTCATTTCGGACCAACTCTCGTTACAAGTCAAGATATTTTATTGCATATGCAAGAGAAATGGTTAAATGTATATTTTCTGCTTCAGAGATCCATTTCTGCCTGTCATAGATTCACATTCTGCTTTTATAACCCTTAAACCTTCCCTTTTCCTGCTCGTAACGTCCTGACCATGTATAATTTCAACCTTTATTCTGACGTCAGCAGGAAATAGGGAAATATCCTTTTTCAGCCTACACCTTATGACAGGATATTTCATACAATGGATACATAAATTATCTCATGGTTCGCAGCCCATGTTTGACAGATGTAAGAGTCAGCACATCTTTGCACAATAGAATATGGTCATATGACTTATTCCAGTAATTAGAGCTATTAGAGCTTATTCAGCATATTTAAGTATTAATAGAGTTATATAAAGCAAACATTTTAACTTTAGAAGATATAGTCATATTAATATGCATATTCATAGTTGACATTTAAAGTATAATTTCTAATTTCTCTAACAGGAGGTATACAGGGAGATATACAGGTCCTTCTAAAAAAATTAGCATATTGTGATAAAGTTCATTATTTTCTGTAATGTACTGATAAACATTAGACTTTCATATATTTTAGATTCATTACACACAACTGAAGTAGTTCAAGCCTTTTCTTGTTTTAATATTGATGATTTTGGCATACAGCTCATGAAAACCCAAAAATCCTATCTCAAAAAATTAGCATATTTCATCCGACCAATAAAAGAAAAGTGTTTTTAATACAAAAAAAGTCAACCTTCAAATAATTATGTTCAGTTATGCACTCAATACTTGGTCGGGAATCCTTTTGCAGAAATGACTGCTTCAATGCGGCGTGGCATGGAGGCAACCAGCCTGTGGCACTGCTGAGGTGTTATGGAGGCCCAGGATGCTTCGATAGCGGCCTTAAGCTCATCCAGAGTGTTGGGTCTTGCGTCTCTCAACTTTCTCTTCCCAATATCCCACAGATTCTCTATGGGGTTCAGGTCAGGAGAGTTGGCAGGCCAATTGAGCACAGTAATACCATGGTCAGTAAACCATTTACCAGTGATTTTGGCACTGTGAGCACTTGCCAGGTCGTGCTGAAAAATGAAATCTTCATCTCCATAAAGCTTTTCAGCAGATGGAAGCATGAAGTGCTCCAAAATCTCCTGATAGCTAGCTGCATTGACCCTGCCCTTGATAAAACACAGTGGACCAACACCAGCAGCTGACATGGCACCCCAGACCATCACTGACTGTGGGTACTTGACACTGGACTTCAGGCATTTTGGCATTTCCCTCTCCCCAGTCTTCCTCCAGACTCTGGCACCTTGATTTCCGAATGACATGCAAAATTTGCTTTCATCCGAAAAAAGTACTTTCTTTCTCGTACATCACGGGACACAGAGCGGCATAGTCATTACTATGTGGGTTATATAGTTTACCTTCAGGTGCTGGCACTGGCAACTTCCAAACCGGAAGTACCCTCCCCTATATAAGCCCCTCCCATCCGGGAGTACCTCAGTTTTTTGCCAGTGTCTAAGGTGTTGGCCAAGAAGAAACATGTGTTTTTCACTGAGCTTGCGTACAGGTTCTTTTGGGCCTCAGTAAGCTATTCCGGATCCGACCAAAAAAGCTTCATAGCTAAACGGTCGGTACCCGGGCCTTGCAGAGAAGAGCAAGGTTTTGCCTGTAATGCTTCTCTTAGGAGAGCTGGACCCTGGGATCCAGAGCTCTGGTCATACCCATGACCAAGATGTTTTCTGTGCAGGGTGCTATACAGGTCCAGGGGAGTGGAATCCTTGGGAACCCGGTCCCTGAAGGTTTAATTACAATGCCTGCCGTGATAGGTGAAGTTTGGGCTTCTGTGGACCAAACAAAGTCCTGCGGCGGGGAACAGGTAAGTGGGGGCCCCCAGGAACTTGGTTCTATTGGGGGACCCCCAAGCCTAATTTGTCTTTCTGTCTGTTACCTAACGGTATTCCCGCTAATATCTGTGCATGCCTGTAACTACTAAAAAATTTAATAATTTTAATAGTGGTCAAGAAAAAAAATATATATATATTTAATATACTAGACTGCGGTACCTGTGTTAATCCACTAGAGGCCGCTGTGGAACGTTTCTTGTCATGTGGACTAGTTTCTTTTCATCAGAGCAAGTCCAGGCAGATGGTGAGTTCTCTTGTGGGAAACTGCTTCCTCTGCCATGTTGCAATGCTCGTCCATCCCCCGGCCTGCGGCAAAAAGGGGCCCTGGCTCTTGTCCCTAGTTTCCCTTTTAAAAATTAGCGCCGAAGGCGCACGTGGCCGCGCGCGTGCGCGTGCACGCGCCTCTATATATAGAGGTGAGCCGGGAAAGGGGGCGGAGCCTGGGGGATGACGCTCTGTGCGCGCCGCAGCGCTTCTGCACATGTGCGGGCGTCCCAGCATATTAAAAACCACAAATATGTGTTGTGAGCTGGCTATGGAGTGCAGAGACAGAGCTGGCAACATTTAAAAAAAAAAAAAAAAAAGGCATACAGCAAGCGGTTGATGCAGGCATCCCCATAGAAAGGCACATTAGTAGACACCAACTGTTTTTATAGCAGCATTTGTGCTAGACTATTGTCAGTAAGTGGTGTATTTCGGCTGGAATACCTCAGCTTTGGGCTTAGGAATATGCCGTCTAAAAACTCCGGGACTAAAAATCCCAGGAAGCATAGGGGGTCTCCATCGGGCTCTGAGGATCTTGGGCATGCTTCGGCTGCACCAATCTCCCCTGAAGAATCAGAGGTTAGTGACCGTAGAGCACCCTCAGGAGTACCTGGTACTGTGGCTGTCCTCAGTTCACCTGCTCCTGTATATATAACAGAGGAGGTTTTTTCCTCAGCTCTGGGATGACTGGAAGAAAGATTGACAACATTGATCGCTGCTTCCCTGTCACAGGGAAAGAGCGCTCGATCTCCGTCTCCTCCCTCAGAGTACCTGTTAGCAGAGCAACAGTCCCATGCAGGGATCGACCTACCTGAAGGGGATCAGGATGAGGTCGATTCTGTTGTAGAGGAATCAACAGTGGAAGAGCCATTCTCAGCATCACATGCTGAAAGATTATGGGTTCAGTCCCTGACTAACATGGTCCGATCAGCATTTAAAATGCCCCTTGCGGAGCCATCATCCACTTCTGTCTCCTCGTTGGGGTCGCTAAAAGCTCCCCAGACTGTTTGTTCCTTTCCTATCCATCCTTTACTGGAAGGGCTCATTTACCAGGATTGGGAGCATCCTGATAAAATATTTACTCCTCCCAAGAGATTTCAGGTGGTCTATCCCATGGAGGATAAGTTCATCAAAAAATGGAGGGTCCCTACAGTGGACGCAGCCATCTCTTGTGTGAATAAATCACTGACATGTCCAGTGGATAATGTCCAAATGTTCAAGGACCCAATAGATAAAAAATTGGAGTCCTTATTAAAATCTGCTTTTGCTACAGCAGGCTTGGTGACACAACCAGCAGTGGCAGCTATTGGGGTCTGCCAAGCAGTGAAGGATCAGTTGAAACAGGTCTTAAGGGACTTGCCAGATCAGCAGGCTCTTGCCCTAGCTGATCTACCTAGAGCCTTATGCTTTGCGGTTGACGCTATAAAGGATTCAATCCATCAGGCCTCCCGCCTTACGCTGTCTGTAGTACATATGCGCAGGCTTCTGTGGCTCAAAAACTGGTCTGCTGAAGCTCCCTGTAAAAAATTGCTGGTCAGCTTCCCATTTCATGGTGAACGCTTATTCGGGGAAGACCTGGACAAATATATCCAGAAAATTTCCAGCGGTAAAAGTACACTCTTGCCGGTTAAAAACAGAGTTAGAGGTCCCTCTTTTAAGAGGCCTGCTTCTCCAGTCCCTAGGACATCGGCTGTGAAACAGTTCCGACGGCCTCCTCGGTCAAATCCCGGGGGTAAAAATCAGGGACAATTGCAGGGTAACAAGAAACCCTGGGTCAGGAGAGGTACAAAACCTCCCCCAAAGTCAAATGCATGAAGGGTTGCCCCCACTCAATCGGGTGGGGGGAAGACTTCAGTTGTTCGCAGAGACCTGGCGGGACACGATCAGAGACAGATGGGTGCTCTCCGCAGTAAGTCTGGGATACAAATTGGAGTTAAAAGACTCCCCTCCTTCCCATTTTATAAGGTCAAACGTGCCAAGGGATCCCCAGAAGAGAGGATCCCTCCTGTTGGCACTAGAACAATTATTGCTCCAAGCAGTAATTAATAGAGGTTCCCCTGGAGGAATGGGGGTTCGGGTTTTACTCAAACCTCTTTACAGTCCCGAAGCCAAACGGGGACGTGAGGCCCATATTAAATCTAAAAGGGCTAAACAAATTCCTACATATCAGGACTTTCCGGATGGAGTCGATCTGATCGGTGGCCACTGCCCTACAAGGGGAGGAATGGTTAGCCTCGATCGACATCAAAGATGCTTATTTGCACATTCCCATCTTTCCAGTCCACCAAAAATTTCTACGCTTTGCGGTAGAAGGGCGCCATTTTCAGTTCAGAGCCTTACCCTTCGGTCTGGCCACAGCACCACGAGTGTTCACAAAAATTCTGGCCCCATTATTGGCCAATCTAAGAACACGAGGTGTAACGATAATGGCATATCTAGACGACTTGTTGCTGATAGACCACTCAGTGGAAAAACTAGAAGTGGTTGTTCACGAGACAATCGAGTATCTGGAATATCACGGTTGGATTATCAACCGAGACAAGTCAGCCCTAAAACCAGTCAAAAGTCTGGAATACTTGGGGCTAAGGCTGGATTCAGACCAGAGAAAAATTTTCTTGCCTCAAGAAAAGGTGTCGTCTTTGAGAGATTTGATCCACCTAGTGGGTACAAAAAGACAGCCGTCCATACGCCTGTGCATGAGGCTGCTGGGAAAAATGGCGGCATCATTCGAAGCAGTACCCTACGGTCAATTCCATTCAAGGAATTTGCAAAGGGCTATACTGTCAGCCTGGAACAAAAGAGTTCAGGCCCTAGACTTACCAATGTCCTTGTCCCCTTCCGTTCGCAAAAGCCTCCGTTGGTGGTTGGTTCCCCAGAATCTGGAAAAAGGGAAATCCTTCAGTCCGATTTCTTGGAAGGTGGTCACTACAGATGCCAGCCTTATAGGCTGGGGAGCAGTACTGGAGCAATGGTCTCTCCAGGGCAGATGGTCGGATGCGGAAAAGGCCCTGCCCATCAATCTCTTAGAGATACGAGCAGCCCGGTATGCCCTAGTAGCATGGACATCCAAACTCCAAGGGTCCCCTGTCAGAATTCAATCGGACAATGCCACGGCAGTGGCATATATCAATCATCAGGGTGGCACCAGGAGTCGTGCAGCCCAGAGGGAAGTAAATTGCATCCTGAAATGGGCAGAAAGATATGTCCCAGCCATATCTGCGGTATTCATTCCAGGAGTGGAGAATTGGAAGGCGGACTTTCTAAGTCGCCAACAATTATGCCCAGGGGAATGGTCCCTTCACCCCAAGGTTTTCCGGACAATATGTCAGCGGTGGGGAACACCGGATGTAGATCTGCTAGCATCCAGATTCAACGCAAAAGTGGACAGGTTTGTCTCTTGGACAAGGGATCCCCTAGCTTGCGGCTCGGATGCCCTAGTGTTCCCTTGGGATCAGTTCAAGCTGATATATGCATTCCCACCGCCACAATTGTTACCTTGATTACTCCGCAGAATCAGGGTAGAAAAGAAACCAGTGATTCTGGTGGCTCCAGCGTGGCGCCGAAGAGCATGGTACGCGGAGATTGTAAAAATGTCTGTGGGGAGTCCTTGGACCCTCCCACATCGTCCGGACCTGCTTTCGCAAGGACCGATATACCACCCTTCCTTACCAGCCCTAGGTTTGACGGCCTGGCTATTGAAGCCCACATTCTAAAAAAGAGAGGTCTCTCTAATCCTGTGGTATCTACTATGATCAATGCCAGGAAGCCGGTATCCAGGCAGATCTACTATAGAATCTGGAAGGCGTACATCGCCTGGTGTGAGGCCAAGAAATGGCATCCACGTAAGTACGTAATAGGTAGGATTCTGGACTTCCTACAGTGGGCTGTAGATAGGAAGCTTGCCTTGAGTACTATCAAGGGTCAGATTTCGGCCTTGTCAATATTTTTTCAGAGGCCCTTGGCTTCGCATTCACTAGTCAAAGCCTTTATACAAGGAGTGATGCGTATTAGCCCTCCGGTTAATATTCCCATATGTCCATGGGACTTAAACCTGGTTCTGTCGGTTCTACAGAAACAACCATTTGAACCATTACAGAATATTTCCCTGGTTCTTCTCACCAGGAAATTGATTTTTCTAGTAGCCATTTGTTCGGCTAAAAGAGTGTCGGAATTAGCCGCTATGTCCTGTAGGGAGCCATATCTGGTTATCCATAAGGACAGAGTAGTGTTACGTCCTCATCCAGCCTTTCTTCCTAAGGTGGTATCGAGGTTTCATTTGAACCAAGATGTGGTTCTTCCTTCTTTTTTCCCCAAGCCTAGTTCAGTAGAGGAAAAATTATTACATTCTTTGGATGTAGTAAGAGCAGTTAAAGCTTATCTAAAAGCCACTGCTCAGATTCGCAGAACGGATACTTTGTTTATTCTGCCGGAAGGCCCCAGAAAGGGTCAGGCAGCGTCAAAATCTACTTTAGCCAAGTGGATTCGACAGGTCATTATGCAAGCCTATGGCTTGAGAAGGAGACCGCCTCCGTTCAAAGTTAGGGCGCACTCCACGAGAGCAGTTGGAACTTCATGGGCAGTGCATCACCAGGCCTCCCTGGCTCAAATCTGTAAGGCTGCAACATGGTCTTCAGTACACACGTTTACTAGGTTCTACCAGGTGGACGTTAGAAGTCAGGAGGATGTCGCCTTTGGGCGCAGTGTGTTGCAGGCCGCAAAGGATCCTCATGTCTGATAGCGCTCAGCTTATGTATGGTGTACCCCCCCCCCTCATTGGGCATTGCTTTAGGACATCCCACATAGTAATGACTATGCCGCTCTGTGTCCCGTGATGTACGAGAAAGAAAATAGGATTTTTATAACAGCTTACCTGTAAAATCCTTTTCTTGGAGTACATCACGGGACACAGAGCTCCCACCCCTCTTTTGGGGACACTTATTGCTTTGCTACAAAACTGAGGTACTCCCGGATGGGAGGGGCTTATATAGGGGAGGGTACTTCCGGTTTGGAAGTTGCCAGTGCCAGCACCTGAAGGTAAACTATATAACCCACATAGTAATGACTATGCCGCTCTGTGTCCCGTGATGTACTCCAAGAAAAGGATTTTACAGGTAAGCTGTTATAAAAATCCTATTTTGGACCACTGAGCAACAGTCCAGTGCTGCTTCTCTGTAGCCCAGGTCAGGCGCTTCTGCCGCTGTTTCTGGTTCAAAAGTGGCTTGACCTGGGGAATGCGGCACCTGTAGCCCATTTCCTGCACACGCCTGTTCACGTTGGCTCTGGATGTTTCTACTCCAGACTCAGTCCACTGCTTCCGCAGGTCCTCCAAGGTCTGGAATCAGTCCTTCTCCACAATCTTCTTCAGGGTCCGGTCACCTCTTCTCGTTGTGCAGCGTTTTCTGCCACACTTTTTCCTTCCCACAGACTTCCCACTGAGGTGCCTTGATACAGCACTCTGGGAACAGCCTATTCGTTCAGAAATTTCTTTCTGTGTCTTACCCTCTTGCTTGAGGGTGTCAATGATGGCCTTCTGGACAGCAGTCAGGTCGGCAGTCTTACCCATGATTGCGGTTTTGAGTAATGAACCAGGCTGGGAGTTTTAAAAAGCCTCAGGAATCTTTTGCAGGTGTTTAGAGTTAATTAGTTGATTCAGATGATTAGGTTAATAGCTCGTTTAGAGAACCTTTTCATGATATGCTAATTTTTTGAGATAGGAATTTTGGGTTGTCATGAGCTGTATGCCAAAATCATCAATATTAAAACAAGAAAAGGCTTGAACTACTTCAGTTGTGTGTAATGAATCTAAAATATATGAAAGTCTAATGTTTATCAGTACATTACAGAAAATAATGAACTTTATCACAATATGCTAATTTTTTGAGAAGGACCTGTACAGAGGGAGGTGGGGAGGTATACAGGGAGATATACAGAGGGAGGTGGAGAGGTATACAGGGAGATATACAGAGGGAGGTGGGGAGGTATACAGGGAGATATACAGAGGGAGGTGGGGAGGTATACAGGGAGATATACAGAGAGAGGTGGAGAGGTATACAGGGAGATATACAGAGAGAGGTGGAGAGGTATACAGGGAGATATACAGAGAGAGGTGGAGAGGTATACAGGGAGATATACAGAGGGAGGTGGGGAGGTATACAGGGAGATATACAGAGAGAGGTGGGGAGGTATACAGGGAGATATACAGAGAGAGGTGGAGAGGTATACAGGGAGATATACAGAGAGAGGTGGAGAGGTATACAGGGAGATATACAGAGGGAGGTGGAGAGGTATACAGGGAGACATACAGAGGGAGGTGGAGAGGTATACAGGGAGATATACAGAGGGAGGGGGAGAGGTATACAGGGAGATATACAGAGGGAGGTGGGGAGGTATACAGAGGGAGGTGGAGAGGTATACAGGGAGATATACAGGGAGATATACAGAGGGAGGTGGGGAGGTATACAGGGAGATATACAGAGGGAGGTGGAGAGGTATACAGGGAGATATACAGAGGGAGGTGGGGAGGTATACAGGGAGATATACAGAGGGAGGTGGGGAGGTATACAGGGAGATATACAGAGGGAGGTGGGGAGGTATACAGGGAGATATACAGAGGGAGGTGGAGAGGTATACAGGGAGATATACAGAGGGAGGTGGGGAGGTATACAGGGAGATATACAGAGGGAGGTGGAGAGGTATACAGGGAGATATACAGAGGGAGGTGGAGAGGTATACAGGGAGATATACAGAGGGAGGTGGAGAGGTATACAGGGAGATATACAGAGGTATACAGAGGGAGGTATACAGAGAGAAAGGTACAGAGAGGATATAATATAAAAGAAGATGGTCAGAGGGAGGGAGAGACCTTCAGGGTAATAATGTGTGATCTGCTTGCAGCTTGTTTCGTCAGATAAGGAGACCCGTCAGAATGTGTAACCGTACTCCTCCATAGTAAGGATACACTGAGAAGCAGACATCTTGTTACACCCACCGGAAGTTTGCATTTTACATGTAATTTTAACAGTAAAGTGAGTTTATATAGTGAAATACAGTACTTAGAACTCCGTCTTAGTGGTTAGATGTTGAATTTTAAAAGCAGCAAACTTCTGTCAGATTAGCAAACCAATGAGATGAGCAGGCTTGCCGCTGCTTTTAAAATTCAACATCTAACCAGTAAGACGGAGTTCTAAGTACTGTATTTCAATATATAAACTCACTTTACTGTTAAAATTACGTGTAAAATGCAAAATTCCGGTGGATGTAACAAGATGTCCGCTTTCCTTCTTCTCAGTGTATCAGTACTATGGAGGAGTGCGGGGTGTAGCAAGATGGCGGAGGCAAATCATCACTTCCGTTACACATTCTGACAGGTCGCCTAATCTGATGAAACACAGCTCCTATTCACTTCACTTTCCCGCCCTCGATTTCCTACTTCCTGGTCACATGTTTCCTGTGACATCACTAGGTGAATCTGCACGATAGGAACTATCTGCTACTCCTGGGTGAGGGGTGAGTTGTGAGGAAGCAAAAAGACAACATTGTTGGAATTGGCAGCAGAGGAAGTAATAATATTAATTTATATAGAAGGACACAAGGATCTCTACAAGGACGTCATGACGGAGAATCAGCCGCCCCTCACATCACCGGGTAAGAGGAGACTTTATTGTAAAGGAGAGAGCAGTACGGAGGGTCCACCTAGACCCCCCATCATCTGATAAACACATAGAAACAATGTATTCAGTCAGTGTGTGTGTTTCCTACAGATGGATCCAGTAATGGGAACCCACCAGAGAGATGTCCCCGTCCTCTGTATTCCCGGGATTCCACACAGGAAGGTCACACCATCCCTCACCATCATCAGGTAGGTGGGACTGAGCAACTAGAACTCAAATACATTGTAGAATTCTTTGCTTCAAAATAACATTCTTTTATTTCATCTCTTGTTTCCTTTTCTAAATCTGTTTTATAACATTTGGGGTTTAGGGTGAAGAACTGAAAGACATCAAAGTTGACGTTAAAGTAGAAAAAGAAGAGAAGTCCGGGGATCAGCAGTCTATGGTAGAGGGTGATCCTCTGTGTTCCTGGGATTCCACACAGGAGGATCCCACCATCCCTCACCATCATCAGGTAGGTGGGGCTGGGCATCTAGACCTAAATATATATTCTAAGCCATGAGATGACGTTCTTCTGTGTAGTCTCTTGTTTTACTTCAACATCTGAAGTGCAGCCTTTGTTACCCCCCCCCCATCCCCGTTTCTAGCTACTTTGAGCGCCCTACATTTTTCACCCCCATTTTTATTTTATTTTTTTATTTTTTTTTAAATTTTTTTATTTATAACAAGGAAAGGGACCCTGTCGGGTCGATACATTACAAAGTAGTACGGGTATCAAGACAAACAACTTATTCAAAAACAGTCAGAATACATTACATTACACAGTCTTGATGTAGGAAGGAAAAGAAAAGCAGGGTTCAAACATATGAGTGTGAACAAATTGGTGGAGATTACGCTCCCTGGTGTATTGTCACTTAGTATGTCTGAGCTATTGTTAGTTTTATTCGTGACCTCTGATGTCTTTAATTTTGTTTCAGCGACTTGTTCCTTCCTAGGTGTCTAGTTCTGCCTGTTGGTTCCCTTTGCTCCGTTAGGGTATTTGTGCTTGAGGTTGTCGTGTTGTGTAGTACTGGGGACATGGGCCCAGTTCCTTGGTTTTTCCTGTTTATATTAGAGAAAAGGTGGAAAATAGAGTGTAAAGCAAATCCCCCCAGTTTAGGATGGGATTGGTTAAAGGTAGAATATTAGAATAGAGAAAGATATGAAAAAGAGAAAAAGAAGAGGGGAGGGGGAGTTGTTGTGGGAAGATGGGTTGGGTGGTGGATAGGGGGGGGGGGTATGGGGGTACTGGGGCCCACGAACATGGGACATCAGTAATTCAGTCCTGTGTATCGGATGGGATTGGCGGTGGCGGGGTGCAACTCTGTGTGTCTGTTGAGGTTCCCTTCAGCGCCTGGCCCTCTGCCGAGTAGATGAAGATAATCCACAACTGCCAGGTGTTGGAGAATGTCTCTTGTCTATGCTGGGCTGTGAGGACGAGGTCCTCCATATATCTTATTTCCTCCACTCTCGCTATCCATGATGCTATGGTAGGTGGGCTTGTGGATTTCCACATTATCGGTATGCAGGCCTTGGCTGCATCTAGCAAGTGTCTGATTACCGATTTTTTGTATGTTTTTTCCGGAGTGTCTGATGCGTGGAGTAGGAAGAAAGCGGGGTCTACTGGTATGGGGCTGTCTGTAAATTTTTGTATAACTTCTCGAACCACTTTCCAAAAGTGATGTAGTAAAGGACAGGACCAGAATATGTGCAGCAGTGTTCCCTTTTCTGCTCGACACCGCCAGCAAAGGTCCGGCGTTGTCGGGAAGAATCTGTGGAGCAGGTCTGGAGTTCTGTACCATCTTGACAGTAGCTTATAGTTAGTCTCCTGGATTTTGGCGCATATCGAGGATTTGTGGGTGTATTTAATTATTCGTTGTTTCTTAGTTGTGCTGAAGTTGCAATTCAGTTCCGTTTCCCATTTGGTCAGCCCTGGTGGGGTAAAGTCTGTTTGTGGTACGTTTAGCAGGCTGTAGGTTTGTGAGAGCGTGTGCGTTATGGTACCCGATGTGTTGCAGAGTTCTTCTAATGTTGTGAGGGGACGGGATGTTGTCGGGTGGGTTGTCAGTGAGTGTAAGAAGTGGCTTAGTTGGCTGGCTCTCAAAAAGTCCAGCCGAAATGGGCCTGTGGCGTCTGAAAGTTCTGTTAACGTGGGCCAACGACCATTGGTACTAAAGTGGGAGGCCTGGTGAGTGCCCTCGTCTCTCAGTCTTTTAAATTCCGCGTCCTGTATTCCTGGTGCAGATTCGGGGTTTCCCAAGATGGGGAAGAGGGGTGAATTGGGGGATGATATGGGGGTCGTCAAGAAGAGACGTGCGCAGACCTGTGTTGTGGTTCCTATTAGCGGGTGTCGCTTGATTTCCGCTGGCAGGGACGGGTAGCACCAGGGAGCCCTTCCAAGTGGAGTCTCGCTTTGATGTTGCTCTAGTTGTGTCCAGAGCTTAGTCTCCTGGTGCCTGCACCAGTCTATAAGCCTGCCCAGGTGTACTGCCTGGTAGTATGTACGAATGTTCGGCAACGCGAGTCCCCCGTGTTGTTTAGGTAGAACCAAGAGTTTATAAGAGAGTCGTGGCCTTTTCTTAGCCCATACAAAGTCTGTAAACATGGTTTGTATTTGTTTGAAGTAGAGTGTGGGAATGTGAATAGGTATCGCCTGCATAAGATAGAGGAATTTTGGGAGTATCATCATTTTGAGGATGTTGCAGCGACCTATCCATGAATGTAGACCGGTGTGCCATTTTTTAAGTAATATTTTGATTGTTTTCAAAAGTGGTGGGAAGTTCAGCTCATATAACCGTGGGAGCGTGCGAGGGATGTAAGTACCTAAATATTTTAGGGCTGTCTGCGTCCATTTCAACTGGAAACCTGATTGTAAATGTGCAAGTTGTGCTGGTTGTATTCCTACTCCCATCGCCTCGGATTTAGTAAAATTAATTTTCAGGTTGGAGAGGGCTCCATATATCTTAAATTCTTGTAAGAGGTTGGGGAGGGAGATTGAGGGGGTGGTAAGTGTAAACATGAGGTCGTCGGCGTACGCCGATACCTTATGTTGTGCTTGTTGTACTTTCACTCCTGAGATGTTGGGGTTTTGTCTTACGTGGCATAGGAATGGTTCCAGAGTGAGGGCAAATAGAAGGGGGGACAACGGGCACCCCTGCCTTGTCCCGTTTGTAATCAGGAAAGGGTCTGAGAGCACTCCATTAGCCCTCACTCTGGCAGATGGTTTTTCATAGGTTGCGGCTATCCATTTTAGCATGTTGTCTCCCAGTCCCACATGCCGCAACGTGGCAAACATAAAGGCCCAACTAACCCGATCAAACGCTTTCTCAGCGTCCGTGCTCATAAAAACACTGGGCGTTTGGGTGCGGGTGACCGTATGTAGTAGATTCAAGACCTTAGTAGTATTGTCCCTTGCCTCTCTTGTGGGGACAAATCCCACCTGGTCTAAGTGTATTAGGTGGGGCAGGTGAGTCTGTATTCTGGTCGCTATTATTTTGGTGAATAGTTTGAGGTCCGAATTAAGTAGGGAGATAGGCCTATAGCTTCCACAGTTGGTCAGGTCTTTGCCTTCTTTCGGGATGACGGATATTTGTGCTTGTAATGTGGTGGCGTGTAGTTTCCCTCCTTTAGTAAGGCCGTTAAGCACATTAACTAGGCGTCCTCCTAATACTGGTAGTAGTGTCTTGTAGTAGTGTGGCGTGAGTCCGTCCGGCCCTGGGGCTTTTCCGATTTTAGTGCTTTTCAGCGCAAGTTGGACCTCCGATAATGTGATAGGGGCTTCTAACAGATCTCGGGTGTCAGTGGAGAGGGTGGGCATACGGGAGGTAGTAATATAATCTGTTAGGTGTTCTACCGATGGTGGCGTGTTGGATATGTTGTAGAGCGATTCATAGTAGGATTTAAATTCCTGTGTTATATGTTGTGGTAAGGTTCTTTTCTGTCCCGATGGCGAGCGTATGGAGGGTATGTATGACGCTGTTCTCTGGTCCCGTAATGACTGTGCTAGTAGTCTGCCGCATTTGTTGCCTGACTCGTAAATCCTTTTCCGTGATATTTGTAGTGCCGTCTTTGCTTTAAAATTTAACAGGTCAGTGACTTGCGTGCGTAATGCGTCCAGTTCGTTCCCTATCTGGTCAGTCGGGGTTTGCTTGTGTCTGATTTCTAGGGCGTGAAGTCTGCTGAGGAGAGAAGTCAATTGGGCTGTCCTTTGTTTTTTTAGTCTTGCGCCGTGTTTTATAAGTATTCCGCGAATCACCGCTTTGTGTGCTTCCCATACTAGGCCTTCGTCACTTTCTGAGTCGCTATTGGTTTGAAAATAGTTGGTTATTTCCCTTGTCACCTCTGCCAGTGTGTCTGAGTCTTTCAGAAGGCTTTCATTAAGCCTCCACGGTTTCCTTTGATTTTTTTGGAAGTCTGTCAGGGCATACCTCAGGATAGCTGGGGCGTGATCGGACCAAGTGATTGATCCTAGTGAGGTGTTTCTAACGGCGTGAAGTTGGTTGTGTGGTATCAACAGGTAATCAATTCGCGAATATGTGTTGTGGGGACGCGAGTAGTACGTATAGTCTCGTTCGCCAGGGTGAAAGAGGCGCCACGTGTCTATTAACTGTGATCTCTGAAGTGCTATATGGATGGTCTTGCGTGTGTTTCTCGGGGTTGATGAACTCCCTGTTGAGGTATCCTCCTCGGGTATTAGGGGGATATTCAGGTCTCCTCCCACTATTAGTTGTCCTTCAGTAAAGTTTTGTAGTTTGATCAAGTGTCTTGTTAGAAACGTATCTTGTTGGGTGTTTGGGGCGTAAAGGTTTGCGAGTGTTATTTTGATGCCCCCAATTTGGCCCTTGAGGAATAGAAATCTTCCCATCGGATCTGTCAGTATGTCTGTCAGGGACCATGGGATTTTGGCTGAAATTAATATTGAAACTCCTCGCGATTTGGATTCCTTGTAGGTCGAGTGATACACCGTCGGAAAGTATCTATTCCTGAGGATCGGGAGTGTGTTTTCTCGGAAGTGTGTCTCTTGCAAGAGAACAATGTCTGCCTTTAGGCGTCGCATATCATTAAGTAACATTCTCCTTTTCTCTGGGATGTTGAGTCCCTTCGCATTTAAAGTGACAATAGTAATGTCATCCATGTTCGTGGGGGGGGGGGGGGTGTAGGGAGGGGGGTAGGGAAGTACAGTAAAGAGTTAGAGAGAGGTATAGAATAGAGATAAGAATGTAGCAGAGAAAGATAGGTATATACAACCAGTACTAAAAGGGTATGAAATGCGCCCGCCAGAAGCCTAGTGCCTCTAGCGGTTGCCTACCAATTTAGCTGGTGCTCTAATGTGCGTGCAAAATTTTTGCAAAGACGCTCTCCAGGTGTCCTGGGTATCGTGCGTCGTCCTATGTGGGGGTGAGGTCAGCAGGGGTCCCTGCGAGTCTCCCGGTCCCTCCCCGACCACCCGGCCTCTGCTTGTATAAGAGTGTGTGGGCATACGTGCTCAATGGTGTATCGTATAGTGGTTTGTACGTTTCAGGCTATAATATATAAAAACAACACAAGGACATGGAAATTCAATACTTACTCATTTTCTAGTTATCAAAAAGAAAAAACTTTAACCAGAAAGACGGTATCAACGAAACAACATTAACTTAAATGCATAGGTTACATCTGTCAACAAATTATTCCCCCACATAATCCAACCCCCCCCAACCCGCGCCAGAGAAATTCCCCACAATAATTTATGGTCCTGAGCAGTTTGGTGCGGTTTCATTGTCCCCCCCCCCATTTATGACTCCCCTTTCCGTCTGGCACCGCACCCCCCCCACCCCCGAACACCCTCCAAGGCTGCATCTTGTCCCCTGATGGGGTCCAAACCCCCATTCCTCCCAAGCAACCACCCAGTATATGTTCTGCCTCCCCGTGGTCCCCCACGGGCCACATCTGTGGGCGTGGGTCTTGTTACCTAGAAAGTATCTTGACACCTGTCATCTGTTAGCTCCTTTCTGGGTAGGTGGTTATGGCCCAGTTGACATGACGGGGGAGCCAGGTAAGTACATGTGTAGTTCTCCGCTTGTGGAGCAAAGGATGATGCCTGTAGGGGTGGTGCTCCAGTTTGGTGGTCAGGTAAATTGGGGTTCGGTAGTCCACCCGGGACAGTGCTGCAAGAGTATGTTCTCCTGCATGTGTCCCCGGGGGGGGGGGGGGCGCGGGGGACGCATTGTCCTTCTCTCCCTTTGTGACCCCAGTCCTCCAGACAACAAAAAGGCAAAAAGGGCAAGGACTCCGGGGGGAGTAACCCTTGTGTTCAGTTCTGTGGGGGGTCTGCCGTGTGGAGGGCCTCTCTCTTAGTGGGAGTCTCGATTTGTAGTATGCAAAGTGTTGGGGAAAAAGGGGGGTAGGTGTGTATCTCCGCACCATGGCGGACCATTCTCCCCCTTCAAACTCTGAGGCGTGGGGGTGGCCTGGGCATAGAACTGGACCCTCGGCGGGTCTTCCGCAGCAAGCGAGGGGGGGGGGAGGGGGCAGAAAACGGGGGGCAGCATCAAGGTAAGTTCAGTGGCCTATGCATTACAAACAATGGGTACAGGTATAGGCAGCTCTGCAGTAATCAGGACTCACGTGTACCATCGACTGCGGCGGCGGCGGTGCTGGAGCGGGATCGGCCTCGGTTCCTCTGCGAGCGCGGTGGTTGGTTGTATCTGCCCGTTGCTGGACCCGAGCGACCTGGTGCCTTCGGTAGCCTCATTAGCCAATTGGGCACCTGGACTGGTTCTGTGCCTATGAAGGAGAAGAATCCCGGCAGGTCCGCGGGCGTTCTCAGGGTGAAGGAGGTCTGCTCCGTTCGGAAGATTACCGCCAGGGGGTATCCCCAGCGGTAGGTGCATCCTCTACTTCTCGCCTTTTCCAATACTGGCTTTAACATGGCCCGGCGCTGCAGGGTTGACCTGGATAAGTCCGGTAAGATCTGGATATTGGCCCCATCAAAGTCGACAGCGCCTGCCTCCCAAGCCTTTCGTAGTATGTTTTCTTTAATTGTAAAGCGGTGGAGGCGGCACAGTACATCGCGTGGCCTGGCTGGGTCGGTGGATCTGGGACCCAGTGTGCGGTGCACCCTGTCGATTTCAAGCGTCGGCGGGGGGGTCTCCAGCAGTCTGTGGAATATTGCGGTCACTGTCTCCGCCAGGTCTTCCGGGCCCGTGGCTTCAGGTATCCCCCGCAGCCGCAGGTTGTTGCGGCGGCTGCGGTCTTCCATTTCCTCTAGGTGTAATTGCATGTCTTGGGAGTTCATCGTGTGTGATACCTGCGCCTGCTCCAGGGCCTGCATGCGTGTCTCCAGTGCCGACACCCGTGACTCTCCAGATGTCACACGGTCCGACACTGTAAGCAGCTCTGCTTTCACCTCCTGGATGTCCCTGCTGTGCGCCTCCTCTATCCTTAGGATCAGCGTTTCTATGTCGGCCCTTGTCGGTAAGGCCTCAATGTCGGCTCTGGTGGGGAGGGCCCGCAGCATGGCGCGGAGGTCGTCGTCTATTCGGCCTTGCGATGTGTCCGACATCTCTGTACGGAATGCTGCCGGTGTCTCTGCAAGGTAGTACGGGTCCTCCGGTGGTGTTGGCGGATTGCTTTGGGGCAGGCCCGGGTTTCCGTTCCGTGTGCGGCCCCCGTGGAGCGGCTACTATGGCGCCTGTTGCTTGCCTCGGTGTACCTTCGAAAAAATTATGGATACTGGTCTGCGAGTTCTGGGATCTGGTCCCTCTTGAGGTCGAGCGTGTCCTGTATTGATTTGGGGTGCTCATGCCGTGCCCACATGAGTTAAATGGCAGGTAATGGCCATGGTGTATCGGGTTAGGCCGGGGACTCTGTCGGTGCCCGTCTCTACTCGGCCATTGCTAAGCCGTGCCTCCCGGATTGTGATTTTATCATCAGTCAGGGAGTAAAGTCAAGCTATCCATCCCTGGGGGTCACAACCCGGCCGGCCAGAGTGCTCCAGCTTCCAGGGGCGGTTCACCAGTCTCAGGGGGGCAGAATGGTGGGCAAGGTGGCCGCCGGGTGAAGCAAGATGGCCGCCGTTCACAGGGCCGGAGCCGCTCTTCCTCCTGTCGGCCGCTGTGGGGGGGGGGGGGGGGGGTAGATGATAGCCCCTGATGGAGGGTGGGCTCCGGTTGCTGTGTGGGTGAAAAGCCGAGCCACGGGGGGTCTGGTATGCCAGTACTAAGCGCTGGAGCCACGGCCGGGTATCCCCATTTTTATTTTTTAATATACATTCCTTTCCTCTGTGGGTCTTAAGCCCAGACACATCACAGGCTCTCTTCCTCCTTGTGTTCTTCCAACGGAGGGTACATACTGAATGACGTGTCATTTGTGTCCTTTATGTCTGCCTTGAGGTGACTTTATTAGATGTTTTCTATTATTTTTGGTGTAGGGTGAAGAACGGATTAATATAAAAGCTGAGGTTGAAGAAGTAGAGACGTATGTGGAGGGTGATCAGCCATTCATGGAGGAGGTTGGGATGATTATGAAAAGTGAACAGGAGGACATTTCTCTACCTTGTGACACAGGTAGGTAACAGACATTGTGGAAAAAACAGGTCAAAGTCTCATTTTTACTTCTAAGTATAAGGATTGTAGTGTAAAAAAATGTTAGATAATTATCAGATCTTCACATCATCCTATAGCCAGGTTCTAAAATGTTAAATATGTGTTTGCCTACTAAAGGGTTAATGTGTGGTGTGGTAAGAGTTAACACTTGGTGCTGTGATGTTCCTTCCCCTGCGTGTGTCACTTCCTGATTCTGAACCGGATTGGACCTCGTGGTCTGTTCCTGTATGGGAGGTGATCAGTGAGGACGCTGTAAAGAGGTGAATTAAACTGTGTGGTGGAGTTTCCCCTTAGCTGGACCCCTGGATGGGTTCCGGGCCGGGCCAGGACAAGGGGTGGGCTGGAGGTGTGCCTGCCCTGGGCACAATGGTTTACTGTAGGGATGGGGGCGCCTTCCTTCTGTTACAAGGCTGACAGGAGTAGTGATAGTGACAGTGATTGACAAGGGAGTGACTGATCGGCGTAGGATCCCCTAAACTTGCACATCATGAATGAGGAGTGGGTGCCGTTTGGCATCTTTGCCCTGGGCACTGGAAGACCTTGTCCCAGCACTGGTTCCAAGGACTGGACTTTTGATGCCATTTACTGGGATGCAACTAAGCTATAAAAAGTTATGAACAACGCCGCACAGCCAAATCCGGTACATTGTTATTAGAGAGAGAGAGAGAGAGAGAGAGGAAATGGAATTGTGATTCTGTATGTAGCGGGTATGTACCCCGCAGGTTTGGTTTATAATAGTTTCAGTATAGTGACTTGAATTTCCCTCTCAGCCCAGAGATGGCACTGTTGTTTCTGGGCTGGAGTGGAAAGGTCGGTGGACACTCTTTCTGTGTGTTCTCTCTCGGCGGCCGTGCGGTGGGGCGGGGAACCCGCTGTGCATGCCGGGGGAGGGGATATAAGGGAGCGGCCATCTTCCGGTAGAGTTCGTGTTCCAGGCACCTTCAGCCTGCGGACAGGGAGCTGCGTCCGGTCCTCTAGGTGCCCTTGGCCTAGAGGACCGTCTGAGGTCGTGATCCATCCCAGGCATCTTAAGCTTGGGATGTGGTACTTGCCGGAAGGTCCGGGGCTCAGTGCCCAACACTGAGCTCCGCGAGGGAAGGGACCTAGGGCTCTTCGGGGATGGAGGCCTGAATCCCGGTGTGACGCTATGGACCGGGGAGAGCTCCTCACTTGAAGACCCGGTGCAGCATACTGCCGGTGACGGGTGAGTCTCTCGTCGGAGACGGTCTGGGAAGGATCCCCTGTCCCTCGTGCGGAGACCATATCCCACTTTCCAGGAGGAGGTGGAGGATCGAGAATCGTGTCTGGGGCCTGTTCACACTCACACCTCCTTTCTGTGCTGTTCTACAAGGAAGTTCATGTGTGGAGTATCCCTTAAATAAAGAAGCTTGGACTTTAATGGTGTGAGGCTCAATTCCTGCGGATGAACTTCAATGGTGACTCTTGGAGGGGGAAGCCTGGTGTATCGCACAGACCCGAAGGTAACAACAGACATCGCTGAAGCCACGGGTGTGCCTCGTGGTGGATGCTCGGCGTAGCCCGCCTGCCCTCTCTCTCTCCCCATTATTCAATTACCCCTAGACCAGAGACAGAGCGAGCTGCACGGTGGAGAGAGAAGGGGGGTGGTCGCTACACGTGGGGGCTCGTCCGGGATAGTGTGTACACTAAAAAAATTGGACAAGTCTGCGGGACGAGTTAACTGAACAGGCCCAAAGTGCAGCCCGGCTTGGAGCGTGGAACCGACCCAAGTGACGGGAAGGAACCGCGCAGGAAGAGCAGCAGAGAGGGGAAGGCCCAGCCGTGTGAGGTACTACATGTGGGGGTCTTTAATTGCACTGCGCCAACAGACACGAACCCCCACCGCTTGGTTCGTGGGCGTGGCCAGCTTAAAGAAGAAAAAAAAAAAAAGCCCGCGAACCGGAGCAAGAGGGGAGGAGTCCAAGACGTGAAGAGTGTGCTACACGTGGAAGCTTGGACATTGGCGCGAATTCTGCAGTGTGCGATATGGATCAGCAGCAGGTCGCCATGTTTGGACACACCTCGTGGATTCCAGTTCACCCTGCTACTACTACAATGACTGCTGCTGCTCCACTCACGGATACCGGGATCCGGCTGAAGCCAAGGGGCCAACTCGCTTTGTATTCCTGCATGGATGTGGAGGCCCTGGGTGTAATTTGTCCCGGGTGTACGGGACTGGTGTGCCATCTAAAGCCCTTCGGACAGTGTGAGGCCTGTGGGGAGTTTCTGTTTGAGGTGGACCCGGTAGTGCAAAGACCGAGGACCATCTACCCAGGCCGGGCTTCTGGTAACACTACTCGAGGAGGAGGAATTGCTGCTTCAAGAGCCATCCCAGCGCACATTGCAGCGACCGCAGAGGAGGTGGTCGTTAAAATACAACGGGAGAAATCCGAGGATGCTGACTCGGTCACCACTCTTTCACAGCGTCCGCCACCGAAGAAACGAACCAGCGTGGTAGCCCCGACCAGCGGTGGTGGCGGACAATCTCGCCAGCTTACCCAAAGCCCAGACGGATCCGTCGACCAGAGTTCCGGACGTCCCACCTCAAGTAATGGCCAAGGTAAGCCGGGCGAAGGGAGTCGGTGCCTGGGCGGAGATGCTGGGAAAGCATGGCCCGGAGGTCCCGCGGGGGAGGGTAGCCAAAGTTCAACGGTGACCTACATCCCCGCGGAGGAGTGTGATACGTCCGATCTGGAGTCCCTCTCTGACCTGGGAGATGACACCGTGATCGACGAGCTGTTCGCCGAGAAGGGATGGGACAAGTTACCACTTGCTGCATTCAGGAGGCCCCGAGATTCACCCATGTCTACGGGGGAAAGTACTCCCCGGGTGGAGGCCTCAAAGCCCGAAGACGAGTCTTGTCCCCAGCATACCTCTACAACTCCGGTACCGCCAGTATTGGGTACCGGGGAGCCAAGACCCATGCTACGGGCACCTTTGCCCCGACCAGATGGAATCAGAGCCCCTCGCCACCCGGACTCCATTGTGTTGCCTGGCGAAGGGGACAAAGCCACCATGCCTCCGTTAGCCAGGCTTCAGAGACGGTTTGGGCAGAAAGTTGCTGCTGACTACGGGTGGGAGTACCCGTATCTTCCTAAAGAACTGTTGTTTGAGGTGGAAGTCTGCCGTGAGAGATGGTATGACGACTTCGTCTGGACCCACCTCAAAGTCCCGCATGCCCGCAGATATTTGGCATGTTCTTCTAAGGCGTCCCAGCGGTTCAAGGACTGTAAAGCTGAGTGGATGCTGGGCCGTCATATTCACGCAGACAAAGTGGTTATTAAAAGGAAAGAAGGAGATGATGTGGTGTATCGGATTGAGACCATGGACGGACAATTGAATCCCCTTGTTCTACCACATCCCCGTTTCTACCTATGAGGAGAGAAAGACTCCTGTGTTACCTTTCAAAGGTGTTGTACTTTGAACTTTGCTGCAGACGTTGTTTTTTTTTACTTTGTTCAGTGGCTCTTGCAGCAAAGAGGGTGCTTGTTGTACCCGGAAGAGGACGGTTCCAGTTTTTTTCCCCTTTTCCTGTTTTCAGCAAAATTTGCAGACTTTGGGGTAGTTAGACTCGGGATTCAAGCTGCCAGAGAAGAGAGGCAACGGTTGCAGTTACCGTGAGGCTGTCACCAGGTGGCAGTCTGGCGCAACGATGTACACTCTACACACTCACACTGGAGAAAAGGGATTTTCTTCTTGGAGAAGATTTCTTTCCTTCTTCACATACACATGTGTCAGAGTTTTGTGTTTAACTGTTTTATTCCCTCTGCAGGAGAACGCCGCGGCAAGATTATTCAAGCTGGGGTGGGTCTTAGGCAGGAAGGGAGGGAAATTGTTTGTATGGATCATTATGTGTTTGCAATGCTGTTTATATTGGTTCTGCACTTTGTTTCTTTCTTTGCAGGACCCCAGACACGATTGCTTAGACTGTTATGTGTTTGCATCTTAGTGTTTCCAAATTGCATAGGGGGTCTTTGGTATGAGTTGTACCCACCGTTGTGAGTACAGCTCATCCCAGACACTGGGGACCAGTGTTCAATTACCAGGGGGAGTGTGTAGCGGGTATGTACCCCGCAGGTTTGGTTTATAATAGTTTCAGTATAGTGACTTGAATTTCCCTCTCAGCCCAGAGATGGCACTGTTGTTTCTGGGCTGGAGTGGAAAGGTCGGTGGACACTCTTTCTGTGTGTTCTCTCTCGGCGGCCGTGCGGTGGGGCGGGGAACCCGCTGTGCATGCCGGGGGAGGGGATATAAGGGAGTGGCCATCTTCCGGTAGAGTTCGTGTTCCAGGCACCTTCAGCCTGCGGACAGGGAGCTGCGTCCGGTCCTCTAGGTGCCCTTGGCCTAGAGGACCGTCTGAGGTCGTGATCCATCCCAGGCACCTAAGCTTGGGATGTGGTACTTGCCGGAAGGTCCGGGGCTCAGTGCCCAACACTGAGCTCCGCGAGGGAAGGGACCTAGGGCTCTTCGGGGATGGAGGCCTGAATCCCGGTGTGACGCTATGGATCGGGGAGAGCTCCTCACTTGAAGACCCGGTGCAGCATACTGCCGGTGACGGGTGAGTCTCTCGTCGGAGACGGTCTGGGAAGGATCCCCTGTCCCTCGTGCGGAGACCATATCCCACTTTCCAGGAGGAGGTGGAGGATCGAGAATCGTGTCTGGGGCCTGTTCACACTCACACCTCCTTTCTGTGCTGTTCTACAAGGAAGTTCATGTGTGGAGTATCCCTTAAATAAAGAAGCTTGGACTTTAATGGTGTGAGGCTCAATTCCTGCGGATGAACTTCAATGGTGACTCTTGGAGGGGGAAGCCTGGTGTATCGCACAGACCCGAAGGTAACAACAGACATCGCTGAAGCCACGGGTGTGCCTCGTGGTGGATGCTCGGCGTAGCCCGCCTGCCCTCTCTCTCTCCCCATTATTCAATTACCCCTAGACCAGAGACAGAGCGAGCTGCACGGTGGAGAGAGAAGGGGGGTGGTCGCTACATGTATATCCCTCATATGTACTTCTTTGGAACCTGGACAGAACGGTAAATATAACTTTATTCACTAAAGCAGTGATTACATAGTTACATAGTAGGTGAGGTTGAAAAAAGTCCAACCTATGTGTGTGATTTTATGTCAGTATTACATTGTATATCCCTGTATGTTGTATGTATGGTTCTCAACCTCAGTCCTCAAGTACCCCCAACAGGCCATGTTTTCATTTTTTTACTTTGCACAGCTGCTTTAAATCAATATCAATGACCTGGTATTGATAAGAGCTATTTTATCTAAGGGATGTTCCCAAAACATGGCCTGTTGGGGGTACTTGAGGACTGAAGTTGAGAACCATTGCACTAAAGAACCTATTGATTAACCACTTGCCGACCGGCTCACGGCAATATACTTCGGCAGAATGGCACAGCTGTGCAAAACAACGTACCTGTACGTTGCCTTTAAATCACGGCATAGTGGGCGCGCGCACGCCCGCCGTGTGCTCCTTGAGCGTGCCCTTGGATTCAATGTCCGCCAGGTGCCCGTGATCGTGTCACAGAGCGGCAGAACGGGGAGATGCCTATGTAAACAAGGCATTTCCCTGTTTTGCCTAGCAACATGACAGAGATCTACTGCTCCCTGTCATTGGGAGCAGTGATCTCTGTCATGTTCTAGTGAGACCACCCCCCCACAGTTAGAATAACTCCCTAGGACACACTTAACCCCTTTATCACCCCCTGGTGTTTAACCCCTTCCCTGCCAGTGTCATTTACACAGTAATCGGTGCATTTTTATAGCACTGATCGTTGTATAAATGACAATGGTCCCAAAATAGTATTAAAAGTGTCCGATGTGTCCGCCGTAATGTCGCAGTCATGATAAAAAATTGCAGATCGACACCATTACTAAAAAAAATAAAAAAATAATAAAAATGCCATAAATCTATCCCCTATTTTGTAGACGCTATAACTTTTGCACAAACCAATCAATATACGCTTATTGCGTTTTTTTTTTTTTTACATACATACATATATATAAATTTTCTTTAGAGCACAAAAAATAAAACCGCAGAAGTAATCAAATACCACCAAAAGAGAGCTCTATTTGTGGGAAAAAAAGGACATAAATTTTGTTTGGGTGCAACATCGTAAGACCGCGCAATTGTCAGTTAAAGTGACGCAAAGCCGAATTGCAAAAAGGGCTCTGGCCAAGAAGGGGGTAAATTCTTCCGGGGCTGAAGTGGTTAAGAGCGACTGTCTGTTACTTTGGAAAAGAAGGGACTTTACAATGTACTGGGTAACAGAATGTACAATTCAGTTAAGTCTTGATGTCATGGAGTGAAGAGTGATAAGAAGAAGGAGCCTCCAGTTCGGGGCAGAGAGAATGGCGGTGACCGGTGACAGAGGTTCTGTAGGTAAGGGTAGCTTGGAACCTGGCTGGGCTCCTATATTTGGGCCCACTGCAGACCAGAACCCTCCTAGGGGCTATGCTTGGAACCACGGTGTGCAAGGCCTTGCAGAGTGAGTGTGGTGGGTTCCCATTTTTTCCATGTACTGGGTTGTGATCCGTGCCAAGCTGGCCATCTCCACCCTTTGGACATTTTCTTCTTTTACAAAAAAGTTTATTGTCATACAAATCAACAGTACAGGTTTGCAATAGAGTGCTATAGTATACAATATACAAAGTAGATCTGGACTCGAAAGCCCTCACCAACAGAAAGGAAGCATGAGCCGTGATCTTATGCTATATTCAGATAAAAGGAAAAATGAAAAAGTCCTTAGGACCCGATGGTCCCGAACACGGGCCATGCCCGGATGTCTGTAAACCTGTAGAATGAGTGTAAAATACACAACAGTAAAACCTGAAAGTTAGCATCCTCTAGAAAGGATAGAACGGTTAAACAGGAGAGAGAGAGAGAGAGACGGAGGTCCACAGGGTGCGGTGCAAGAGGGGTCCTATAGTGACAGCAATGCAACATCAAACCTAGAAGGGTGGTAGTATGTGATCCAAGGTTGCCAGACTCTAAGAAACTTGTCATGCGTATCAGAAAGAATAGCCGTTAGTTTCTCGTTGACCATGACATCGTTCAGGCGGTTTTTGACTGCCTCAAAGCTTAGTGTCAATCTAGCTGCAGTAAAAAGATGCTGGGCTAGTTGCCTTTCTGGACGCAGTAGTTCCAGGATGGACTTACCAAGGAGAGCTACATAAGGGTCTCTTTTGATATTAATCTGAAATAGATTGCGGAGGAGAGTAAATACCCTAATCCACAGTCTGCACGCCCGTGGGCATGACCACCAAATATGAGCCATGGTGCCCTCCTTGGAACACCCCCTAAAACAAAGTGGAGAATAATTTGGAATAAAGCGAGCCAATCTTGCCGGTGTGTAGTACCACCTATACAATACTTTATAGGCATTTTCCAAAATTAACACATTACGCGAGCATTTGGACAGAGTTAGTGTCATCGCCTGCCAGTCCTCAGGGTCCAACTGCCTCCCCAACTCTTTCTCCCATTGAAGGTGGTAAGGCCTCAGTGGGGGTTTCTTTGTAGATATCACAGCCGAATATATCAGTGATATCAGGCCCGGAGAATGGGGTCTGGCTCTACAAAGGCCCTCAAAGGGGGTCAAAGTATAAGGGGCAGATTGAGACCTAATAAGGCTCTGAAGAAAGTGGCGAAGTTGTATATAGTGATAGTGCTCACACAAGGGAATACCGTAAGAAGAGCGTAAAGCGTCAAATGCCAAAATCCTAGTAGGCCGTAACAGTGAGTGAACATCTGTGAACCCGTTCATGGTCCACCATGAAAATTGGGAGGGATTATCACAACCTGGAGGGAATAGCGGGCAGTGTAAGAGTGGGAGATGAAGAGAGATCAGCCCTGCAGAGTACTTTACCGAGTCCCATAGTCGCAAGGAGTGGGCCAAGCAGGGCCCCATAACCGCCGGACCGTGCACAGGTGGGAGCCAGGGCAATGAGGAGATAGGAATATGGTCGATGTCAACCAGGTCAAGCATAGCCCAGAGCGGAAGCTGATAGGTTTCATGAAGGCACGAAAGTGGGGCTATGTTAGCGGCTATGTAATAGGCCCGTAAATTAGGAACCGAAAGACCACCATTGATTCGCTTAGCAAACAAGACCTGTTTGCCGATTCGAGGGCGGGTCGAACCCCATATAAATTGCAGAATTCTTCGCTGATGTATGTGGAGGATATGCAAGGGAACCCGAACAGGCAAGACAAGAAAAAAATATAATAGTTTCGGGAGGTAGGACATACGAACAGCTGTTATTCTGCCGAACCAAGACAAAGGCAAATGAGACCAAGACAACAGCATATCCGTTAGTCTTTTGAACAATGGTGGAAAGTTAGCCTGGTACAATCCGGAGTACGTGGGGGTAAGGTGGATTCCCAGATAGGGCAGCGAGGAGACCCACTGAAATGAGAATGCCGACTGTAAATCCCCCATCAAACCAGGAGAGAGGTTAACCGACAACGTTTTCGATTTGGAGGGATTAACCCGGAGCCCCGAAAGGGAAGCAAAAGGTATCCAAAATGGATTTCAAGTTTGGTAAAGAAATTTTGGGGGAGGTCAAGGTGAGAAGGACATCATCGGCAAATAGGGAAATTTTATGGGGACAACCCGCTATTTCGATGCCTCGTATGTCCGGATGCAAACAAATCGCCTCCGCCAGGGGTTCCAGAGCCAATACAAAAAGAAGAGGTAATAGGGGGCATCTCTGACGGGTGCCAATCTTGATATTAAAGAGAGGAGATACGAATCCATAATACTTAATTTTTGCCCGGGGGGGGGGGGGGAATCATATAAGACAGACATCCAGTGCATAAATGAAGACCCGAAGCCATAATGTCGAAGAACAGACATGAGGTAAGGCCACGACAGAGTGTCAAAAGCTTTGTTTACGTCCAGAGACAAGAGCATGGATTCCAGCGAGCGAGTATGAGCTATGTGTTGGAGTTGCAATATACGCTGAATAGCGTCACCAGTCTGTCTCTGAGGTATAAAGCCGACCTGGTCCTTCCCGATTAACCGAGGGAGAAAAGAGTTTAGGCGATTAGCCAGAATTTTGGTCAAAATTTTCATGTTAACGTTAATTAGGGAGATAGGCCTAAAATTGGTCCAGGAGGAATGATGGCGATCCGGCTTAGGGATCAATCACAATGTTAGACGTTAAGAGGTCCGGGGTAAAGGAGCATCCGTTTTTAACAGAGTTATACATGGCCGCTAAATGCGGAGCTATCACAACGGCCAGTTTCCTGTAGTAAAGTGCCGTAAAGCCATCCGGCCCCGGTCGCTTTCCCACCTTAAGATCTTTTATACCTTGGAGGACTTCTGAAATTTGTATATCACGGTCCGTAAGGGTAACGTGCGCCTCCGTCAGGGTTGGGAGAGGGAGACGGCCGAGGAAATCAGCAGTGTCCTGAGCATTAAACTGCTCCCAGTTTGAGTACAATTTAGTAAGGCGGAATCGAAACTCCTCCAATATGCACAACAGATTACCCGTAAGGACATTGTGTCGGTTGCGCAATGTCATGGGGGTGAATTTAGGGGCGAAAGTCCGGAGTCTGTTAGCTAGCATTCGATTAGGTTTATTCGCCCTGGTATACAACCTCTGGCGAGACCAACTTAAGACGCGTTCAGCCCCCTCGGTAAGACAAAGATCCAACTCCGAACGGACCTGTTCCAAGAGTTTACGGTTGCCAGAGGTGGGGGATTGTTTAAAAAACGCTGATAACGCCTCCAGACGGGTCTCCAGGGCCCTTTGTTTCAGACCCCGTTCCCGCTTACGGGTCGACGCCACCCGAATAATGTGGCCTCGGAGTACCGCCTTATAAGCCTCCCAAAGCGACACAGGCGACGCAACCGACCCTTGATTATCGCGGAAATAGTCCTCCGAGGCCTTAAAAATGTCTTCCTGGACCTCTTTAAGCGATAAGAGCGAATCATTCATCTTCCAGGACGAGAATTGGGGTCTGTCCAAAACAGAGTGGCAGACCACCAAAACAGGGTCATGATCAGACCATGGAACAGCCAGGATAGAGGCCCTGACCACCATAGGAAGGTGGCGTCGTAGCATGAACATATGGTCAATTCGGGAGTGAGAGTGATGAGGGTGGGAGTAATGTGTAAAGTCCTTACCCTGAGGATGGCATTCCCTCCAAAGGTCGACCAGATCATGTGATTGTAAAGAGCGAGCAAATTTTTTAGCGCCAGGCGAGGGAGCGATACGCTCCGAGGGGTATTTATCCAGTGAGGGATTCAAAACTAAATTTGAATCCCCCGCAAGAAAGAGGGTACCCTTGTGATGGGATGCTAGCAGGGTGCAGATGTGAGTCAAGAAGGGTCCTGGGTTAGAATTTGGCGCATAATAAGTCATAATGGTAACCTCCTTTCCTTGGATAGTGCCTTGTAGCAATAGATATCTGCCATCAGGGTCTGCAATCTGTCTAGTGCAACTAAATGAAACCGACTTGCGGAAAGCTATGAGCACCCCCTTTTGCTTGGTTGGAGCAGTAGCCAAAAACACCTGAGGAAACTGAGCATCAAAGTATTTAGGGCAGGAAGACGCCGAAAAATGGGTTTCCTGTAAACAGGCGATGTCAATCTGCTGCTTCCTAAGATACTTGAAAACCTTCATCCTTTTCTGAGGAGAATTCATACCCTGAACATTCAGGGACAGCCAATTAAGCGTCATAGTAGAACTAGCAATTGGCAGAAGACCATTCCCCAAAGCACACACCCCGCGGACCTCGTGGAGGGAAGAAAAGGATAAAAGACCAGAAAGTCAAGTAGGGAGAAAGTTAAAGGAATCAGATAAAGGAAAACAAACGGACCGAGTAAAGCTAGGAGTAAAAACATTCCAGTCATCAAGGTTGCAATTGGTAGTGGGACTGGAATCCCACTGGAAGGTCGGAAGTTGGCCAAAACTTTTGTTTGGGCCAAGTTCCGAGCCAAGGGGGAGCAGTGGTCCTTCGGACACCACTCGGCATGTTGTTAAAGTAGTCTGAACAATGAGATCAAATCGACAGCGGCACAAGGTAAGCAGAAAAACATGTTCGATAGATACCACCTAAATAAGGATTAAAGCAGTCTTAGTCAAAATTATATAACTTATCAACTTAAACTGTAAACGATAAACTGTAGGCCGTGGCCAACCTCGCGTCCCAGAGTCCCCAACCAAAGTGCAGAGAGTCCAGGACACGGAGCCGACCCGCAGCAAATGCAAGGACAATAACATACACATACTGCGGCCAAAACCGTGAAGGCCACAAACCGTGGTCCGTGACGGGCAGGACACACCCATATCTCTAATGGGGGTGTGCAGCGCAGCACAAGGGTAGTCCTCTCGAGCTACAGATCAAAAGCCCTCGCCTGGAAAAAAGAAAAAAAAAAAAAAAAGGGGGGACAGGGGACAAAAGCCTAGGTGGGCCAAATGTCCATGCGAACGTAACCACATCAAAGAGGCCCAATGTTGCCATCACACAGTTGGGGCAGCACCGGGCAAGGGGTCAGCCACATGGCAAGGCATCCAGGAACAAGGGAGGAGGGAACACAATGGGGCTGCCGAGCCCAGAGAAAAAAAAAGGGGGGGGCAGTCCAGATATCTTATTGATCGAAAGGCAGTAATGCCCATGTACTGCACCTGGGCCCTCAGAATAAGAAGTTAAGGGTGAAATTTAGATTCATACTTATAGTTCAAGGTGAGATACAGCTGACAGTTCAGGATAACAGGTTGCGGGCAGGTTAGTTCCTCGGAGTGTCAAATGAGAATCAGTGCTGTCATCCCTTAGGGACATCCTGGAATCGCTGTGCTTGCAGTGATCGAAGCGCCTGGGACCCCTGCTGAGACATCTGCGAGGAACCGTGGGGAGACCTGGATGATCGTGGCTGGGCCAAAGAAGACTCCGGTTGGGAGGGAGGGAGATCAAACTGCAGATCCTGAAAGTGTTGCCGTAAGTCCGGCAGGGAGGAGGCATGAAACTGGCGGGCAAGGTGATAGAAGGAGAGCTTGAAGGGGAACCCCCATCTATAACGGATGCCCCGAGCTTGTAGAATCTGCAAATAAGGCTTCAGACTCCGCCTTTTGGCTATGGTGACCGGAGAGAGGTCTGCAAATAGTTGGAGGGGATTACCCTGGTAGGAGAGGCCCGGGAGATCCCGTGCAGCCTGCAGGAGCCGCTCCTTGGTCCTGTAAAAGTGAAATTTAATTATAACGTCTCTGGGGGGACCCTCGGTGGGTTTGGGAGCTAGGGACCTGTGTATGCGGTCAAATTCCAAGCGCTCCGAAGGGACGTCAGGTGCCAGCTCCTGAAAGAAAGCCGTGGCCGTCCCCTGCAAGTCAGTGATGTCCTCTGGGAGCCCACGGATGCAGAGGTTATCCCTGCGGGCCCTATTCTCAGAGTCCTCTAATTTATCCTGTAGGCTCAACAGTTCAGCATTCAGCCTCTCAACCTCGTCTTCATGACTCTCCAGGACTGTTGTTGTTAAATCCATCCGCTGTTCCAATTGGTTTGTGCGGTGGCCTATCTCCTTGAGACCACTCACCAGCTCTGCTGAGAGCTTACGGGAGGCAGCGTTAATTTCATCCCGCACTATACTGCGGAACTTCTGGAGCATAGCATCAGAGCCAGCGTCAGTGGGGCTTGCCAAGTTGGAGGGGAACTGTAGCAAGCTGTCCTCAGAATGCTGAGTGGTGTCATCCGGCTCCGGAGGCTCGGGCGCCATTTTGCCCTTCCCCACGGTAGGAGAGGCCTTCTGATGGGAGCGGTAGCGCTGCCGGTTTCGGGGAGTATTGTACATAGGTAATGCTAGGCAATGTCCGTCACTCAGGGAGCTTGCACGGTGGTGTCAGGGGGCAAGATGTGCCTTATTCGCCGAGATTGAGCGGTCCGACGGTGCAGAGCAGGGAGGTCAAGCTGTCATCTTCCCCGACCCTGCGTAGTTGCCCCCCAGGGCTGTAGGTTCAGTACATAGCAAAACTTAGTATATATAGCTATCTAGTTTAGGGGCCATAGCCTGGCCAGCCAAAGCACCTAGGCTTCCAGGGGCAATTTGTTAGATGAGAAGAGTCTGAATGATGGGCACTATGGTGTAGCAAGATGGCTGCCTAGCACAGGGCTGTATCTGATCCACAACCCGCAGGCCACAAACAGGGGGTGCCACTAAGTATTGTGGATAGCGGGTGTGCACCAGTGGCCGTATCTTGAAAGAGTCCTGAGAAGCAAAAACAGGCCGTGATGTCCCAGTAGGGTGGAGCAAGATGGCCGCCGTACAGTAGGCCGGGGTGCAGTCTGGCCTCACAGAGTGCGGATCTAGAGTCCCAATTCAGGTAGGGATCTGCTCAGGGGAAGCCCAGGAGTCGGGATGGAGGATGTGGTGGTCGGTTATTTGCCCTGGAGGGACGGGGAGGCTACTGGAGGGCTTTGGGTGTATTAAGATGGCCTCCGCTCACCTCCACACACAGAGCGCCGTCCTCTGCAGGGTGCTTCCGCCGGCTTACGGATCCTCTCAGTTCCCCTCCCAGACTGGGAAGCTGCCTCAGATGAATTCGGGGAAGGTTGCTGTAGGTCCCGCGGCCGCGTCACTCTGATTCTGAGGCCTTGCAGGCCGCAAGATGGTGGCGGGTCACCAGGGAATGGCGCCGGCCGCGGCTTGGATTGCAGAGTAGTCGGCCGTCCTAGAGGCCTGATTCAGGTAAGAAACTGCTCAGGGGAGGCCCAGGAGTCAGGATGGAGGACTCAGTTATCAGAATTCAGAGCGCTGACCTAGGATGGCTGTGGATATTGTCAGGCCCAGCGGAGCTCCTCCAAAGCACGTCTATCTCCGCTCGCGGCCGGACACGCCCCCCCTTTGGACACTTTCAGTACCTGTAAGCAGTGGCGTCTCCAGCTTTCATATTTAGGAGGGGCACATGGGGGAACAGGGACAAAAGTAGGGGGGCAAACTATAAAACACAATTATGTATGTGTGTGTGTGTGTGTGTGTGTATGTATGTATGTATGTATGTATGTGTGTATATATATATATATATTTATATATAAAAAAATTCAAGAATAGAATACACCCCAGAGGTCTTGTTAGAAAGAGAGATGTTAGTTGAACATTGCAGCTGCAGGCGGCCACTTAGATTAAAAGCGTGTAATTGTTCTTTTAATGTTGGGCTAACAAATATGATCATTAATGCCCCCTACCAGTGCAGCTTATTAGTGCTGTCTATCAGTGCTCATCAATGCTACCTATCAGTGCCCACCAGTGCAGCCTATGAATGCTGCCTATCAGTACTCATCAATGCTGCCTATCAGCGCCACCAATCATTGCTCATTAATGCCACCTATCAGTGCCTCCTCATCAATGCAGCCTATCAGTGCTCAATGCCCATCAGTGCCACCTGTCAGTGCTCATCATTGCAGCATATCAGTGCCCATCAGTGCAGCATATCAGTGCCACCTATCAGTGGCCATCAATGCTGTCTATCAGTGCTCAGTGCCCATCAATGCCCATTAGTGCCTCCTATCAGTGCTCATCAACGCTGCCTATCAGTGCCCACCAGTGCAGCCTATGAGTAGTGCTGATCAGTGCTCATCAATGCCACCTATCAGTGGCCATCAATGCTGCCTATCAGTGCTCAATGCCCATCAGTGACACCTATCAGTGCCGATTAATGCTGCCTATCAGTGCCCATTAGCGCCTTCTTTCAGTGCCCATTAGCGCCTTCTGTCAGTGCCCATTAGCGCCTTCTGTCACTGCCCATTAGCACCTCCTGTCAGTGCCCATTAGCGCCTCCTGTCAGTGCCCATTAGTGCCTCCATTTCTCGATAGAACACCTGGTAGTTCTCTCTCCTCCTCCCTCCTCTTGCACGCGATGGGTGAGGAGACAAATCCGATCTGCTCCTTCTCTCTCCCCTGCTCCCCCCTCACCCCACCACCACTGCCACTCTCATCCTGGGTGTGTACTGCAGGAGGTCAAGTGTAAAGCTATCAAGCTCACACCTCCCACTGTACACACACAGGATGAGAGCGGCGGTGGGGAGGGGGGCATGGGAGAGAGAAGGAGCAGATCGGATGTGTCTCCTCTTCCATCCCATATGAGAGAGGAGGGAGGGGAGAAGGAGCTGATCGCCTGTGTCTCCTCACCCATCGCGTGCGAGACAGGAGGGAGGAGAGAGAGAACTACTAATGCCAGCTCTGACGTCACTGGTTGTTACACGCCAGGCGGCTCTAGTAACCAGTGCCAGGAATGGAGTCAGGTGGAGAAGGAGCCGGAGCCAGTGCTATCCCTGTCCCCTGCATTCCAGACTGGTCCCAGTGTCTGTTTATTTTTTATTGGGGGGGCATATGGGGGGCACATTATAATGTTGGGGGGGCCATGGTCCCCTCTGGCCCCCCTAGTGACGCCACTGCTTGTAAGCGTGTATGACCTCATTGGTGGGGCACTGGAGTTGGCCTTTCTGGAGTATTGATCTGCTTATGTCATTTTTCACTGAACACATGCTTCATGTACTGTACGCTTCACATGATTGCATATTTTTTATTCATTACCTTATATTCCGGTATAAGTGAGTGCAATCTCCCTACCACCTTTTCTATTTTTTCAATTTCTTGGAGTGCGGAGCTTTACAATATTTAATATCTATGAATAGTTTATACAGAGTTGTCACAGATACTGGTACACCAGTGTATTTAGGTGTATATATACAGAGTACGGCCTCCTTTAACCCTTTTTTTGCCACTAATATACGATATACGTCAGCAGCAGCAGCAGATGGTTTTAAGCACTGACAAGCCGACTGTTGGCTGTCAGGAGGAAGTGATCAGGTGGCTGTATAACTTCCACACCACCTCTCTCCCCACGTGCACCCCTGCCATGTTTCACCACACTTGTGGGTCCAGGACCTCCATGGTGGGTGTCGCCACATAAAGGGGAGTGATTGAATGTTAATTCACTGATCTCCCTTCCCTAATAAGAACCTGGAAGCTACAGTGCATCTGGAAAGTATTCACAGTCCTTCACTTTTTCCACATTTTGTTGTGTCACAGCCTTATTCCAAAATTGATTCAATTCATTATTTTCCTCAAAATGACAACGTGAAAGAAGTTTGTCTGAAATCATGATTTGGAAAGGCACACACCTGTCTATATAAGGTCCCACAGATAACAGTGCATGTCAGAGCACAAACCAAGCCATGAAGTCCAAGGAATTGTCTGTAGACCTCAGACAGGATTGTATGGAGGCACAGATGTGGGGAAGGGTACAAAAAATGTCTGCAGCATTGAAGGTCCCAATGAGAACAGTGGCCTCCATCATCCGTAAATGGGAAAAAATGTGGAACCACCAGGACTCTTCCTAGAGCGGGCCACCAAACTGAGTGATCGGGGGAGAAGGGCCTTAGTCAGGGAGGGGACCAAGAACCCGATGGTCACTCTGATAGAGCTCCAGCTTTTCTCTGTGGCGAGAGGAGAACCTTCCAGAAGAACAACCATCTCTGCAGCACTCCACCAATCAGTCCTGTATGGGGGAGTGGCCAGACGGAAGCCACTCCTCAGTAAACAGCACATGACAGCCAGAGTGGTGTTTGCCAAAAGGCACCTGAAGGACTCTGACCATGAGAAACAAAATGGTCTAATGAAACAGAGATTGAACTCTTTGGCCTAAATGGCAAGCGTCATGTCTGGAGGAAATCATGCACCGCTCATCACCTGGCCAATACCATCCCTACAGTGAAACATGGTGGTGGCAGCATCAATACTTAATTTTATCCATTTTGAAATAAGGCTGTAACATAACAACAAAATGTGGAAAAAGTGAAGTGCTGTGAATACTTTCCAGATACACTGTATGTGGGTGACATCACTTTCGGGTCCGGCTGTCACTTTCCCGGGTTGTTGTGGTTGAGGGGAAAAAGCAAATGGAGTGCAATATGTACTTCATTACCTTCAATGGAAGGCAGATGAGACATCGCTGGTCAAACAGACCCCTAAAGTCACATTAAAGGGTTAGTTTGCCTAATACAGAAAAACTGTAAAGGTGACCGAACACCGGACCCCCTTCACCCCCCACCCCCGCTCCTCACTGTACTTACCGTCAGCCATCCTCTACTATCAGGACTCTCTCACCTCTCCAATGGTCAGGGGATATGAAATACCCCACTGCTCTGTCTTCTCCATACTGAGCTGCCAGGATGGATCAGATGGATTCTGATTGGTCAGCGCCATCACATGTAATGCGGGGTCCAGGAGGGGGGGGGAGGGGATCTGGTGTTAGTTCAGCTTTACAGTTCTTCTGTAGGGGTGATCTAACTCTTTAATAAACCATTGCACTAACAGCTTAGGTTGTCTCCACACTGATGGAGGGGGGATGGTGCCACCCTAGGACACCAGCATTGTAAATCTTGGAGGAAGGTTTTTTCTCCATATTTTGATGTTACAGTTGTACCCAGTTCCATGCCAGAGCTCTGTGAAAGTGGTGACTGTTAGACCAACGTGACTTTTTTTTCTTGCTGACTCAGCTTGGAGTCCATATATGATCTGCAAACTCTTCATCCTATAAAATCCAGCCAATCCGATGGAGTAACAATCCACTAACGCGTTTTGGATAATGAAGCCTCAGTCATAAGTATTTCTTATTCTAGAATTAGCAGATCATATATGGACTCGGTGTGAAGACTTTTCTGATTGATTTTGGAGGGAGAACAGGAGCCCAGCTGTGAGATCGGCATTTCCACTTATTCCACTGACGGGGGGGAGGAGCTAAAACTCCAGTTATTTGTCATCTACTGAGATTTTTTATATATTTTTTTTCCTTCTTTCCAACAGATGGATGTGATGTCAGGAATTCCTCGGAGAGACATCTTCTATTATCTGCTGATTGTAAGTCAGAAGATAATGTCATCACACAGGATCCTCCAGGAGGAAATCCAAATCCACAAAATCTACATCACAGACCTTCCTGTCCGGAGACATCAATGGATCCCTCTGATCAGGGGGAATCTTCTCATCAATCACATCCTATGATTGTAAATATCCATGTAAGATCTCACACTGCAGATAGATCACCAGATCCTTCTAATCCCGAGGAATCTTCCTCACCCCATGAAGGAGATCATCGAGGTGACAATCTATTCCCATGTTCAGAGTGCGGGAAATATTACACTCAGAAGGGACACCTTCTTCAGCACCAGAGAGTTCACACGGGTGAGCGTCCTTATTCATGTTCAGAGTGCGGGAAATCTTTCACTCAGAAGGGAAAACTTGCTGAACACCAGAGAGTTCACACGGGTGAGCGTCCTTATTCATGTTCAGAGTGCGGGAAATCTTTCACTCTGAAAGGAAACCTTATTCAGCACCAGAGCGTTCACACGGGTGAGCGTCCTTTCCCTTGTTCAGAGTGCGGGAAATCTTTCACTCAAAAAGCAGCCCTTGTTACACATCAGAGAATTCACACACGTGAGCATCCTTATTCATGTTCAAAGTGTGGGAAATGTTTTCATCGGAAAGGAAATCTTATTCAGCACCAGAGAGTTCACACGAGAGAGCGTCCTTTCCCTTGTTCAGAGTGTGGGAAATCTTTCAGTAACAAAGGATATCTTGTTACACATCTTAGAATTCACACAGGTGAGCATCCTTATTTATGTTCAGAGTGCGGGAAATCTTTCACTGGCAAAGCAGACCTTGTTAAACATCTTAGAATTCACACAGGTGAGCGTCCTTATTCATGTTCAGAGTGCGGGAAATCTTTCACTCTGAAAGGAAACCTTATTCAGCACCAGAGTGTTCACACGGGTGAGTGTCCTTTCCCTTGTTCAGAGTGCGGGAAATCTTTCACTCAAAAAGCAGCCCTTGTTACACATCTTAGAATTCACACAGGTGAGCGTCCTTATTCATGTTCAGAGTGCGGGAAATCTTTCACTCTGAAAGGAAACCTTATTCAGCACCAGAGTGTTCACACGGGTGAGTGTCCTTTCCCTTGTTCAGAGTGCGGGAAATCTTTCACTCAAAAAGCAGCCCTTGTTACACATCTTAGAATTCACACAGGTGAGCGTCCTTATTCGTGTTTAGTGTGCGGTAAATCTTTCCATCACAAAGAAGTCCTTGTTAAACATCAAATAATTCACACAGGTGAGCGTCCTTATTCATGTTCAGAGTGCGGGAAATCTTTCAATCGGAAAGGATCTCTTGTTAAACATCAAAGAATTCACACAGGTGAGCGTCCTTATTCATGTTCAGAGTGCGGGAAATCTTTCACTAAGAAAGGAAACCTTTTACAACACCAGAGAATTCATATGAGTGATCTTTCTTAAGCCCCGTACACACGGTCGGACTTTTGGCCAACAAACTTCATTTTGAGCAAGTTGGACCAACAATCCGACCGTGTGTACGCTCCATCGGACAAACTTTTTTCGTTTGGTTTTGGATTTCATCGGACAAAAGTTGGGTCTGCAAACGGACAAACTTTTGCCCAACAAAAGTCCGATGGAGCAAAGTCCTACCGTGTGTACAGGAAACCATCAGACTTTTGTCCGATGGACTAAACAACTAATGTTAAACTCAACCAACAATAGCAGAGGTTCACCAAAGGGTGGCGGTAAAGAGCAGAAAACAGCAGAAAAAACACGTGATGTTGCAAAAAGTTTTGGGAAAGTTTGCAGAAAAGTCCTGTGGTGTGTATGCTATGGGTGTCCCCGGCCAACTCTGTTCGGACAAAAAAAACACGGAAAAGTCAGATGGAAGTCCGACCGTGTGTACGGGGCTTTATTGATGTTGTAGATCAGGGATCTCCAGACTTCGCCCCTCCAGCTGTTGCAGAACTACACGTCCCATGAGGCATTGTAATACTCTGACATTCACAGACATGACTAGGCATGGTGGGAATTGTAGTTCCTGAACATCTGGAGGGTCATAGTATGAAGAGCTCTGTTGTAGACGAGTCAGCCTGGTGCAGGGTTAGGGGCGGGTTAATAGTAGAGGGCGGGGACTTGTTTATTAAGCAGCTGGTCAGAGAGGCTGGTGGATGTCTGTTCAATATTGAGTTGGCCCCGCCCTTTGCAGCTATAACAGCTTCAACTCTTCTGGGAAGGCTGTCCACAAGGTTTAGGAGGGTGTCTATGGGAATGTTTGACCATTCTTCCAGAAGCACATTTGTGAGGTCAGGCACTGATGTTGGATGAGAAGGCCTGGCTTGCGGTCTCCACTCTAATTCATCCCAAAGGTGTTCTATCAGGTTGAGGTCAGGACTCTGTGCAGGCCAGTCAAGTTCCTCCACCCCAAACTCGCTCATCCATGTCTTTATGGACCTTGCTTTGTTGACTGGTGTGCAGTCATGTTGGAACAGGAAGGGGCCATCCCCAAACTGTTCTAACAAAGTTGGGATCATGCAATTGTCCAAAATGTCTTGGTTTTCTAATGTCTTAAGCGGTCCATTCACTGGAACTAAGGAGCCAAGCCCAACCCCTGAAAAAAAACAAAAAAAACACCATAATCTCCCCTCCACCAAATGATTTGGACCAATGCACAAAGCAAGGTCCATAAAGACATGGTTGAGCAAGTTTGGGGTGGAGGAACTTGACTGGCCTGCACAGAGTTCTGACCTCCTGGAACAGGTGCTTCCAAACTGCGGCCCGAGGGACAAATGTGGCCCTTTGCTAGCCTTTCTCCGGCCCTTGGGGGACTATTCCTCCCACTGACACCAACGATGGGGCACTATTTCTTCCACCAATACCAATCATGGGATTCTATTTCTCCTACTGTTCTGCTTTGCATTATTGAACTGTTGTATAACACTAGTCAGACAGCTTAACAATAATTCGGAAGTCAAGAAACGTGAGAGATCAAATCTGTATGTATTCTTTTTCCAAATAACTTTTTTGTAAAACTACAACAAAACATGTGTCAGTACATTAAACATTATACAGCAGCCTCACTCCATCAGCGAGAGTACTCACAGACAATTCCACCATTAGTCCAGGAATATATAGAGAGCTCTTCTGCATGCAGCCTGCTAGATCCAAAAGCAGTCATGAAATGGAGGAAATGCAGTTCCAGGTTAAAGGGTACTGCTTCTAACTCTGAGGAAAATACAACTTCCTGTCACTAGATGGCAGCAACGCCAAACTAACATTTGCAGTATAATATGTAAGAGCACATTGCACATATTACTGTGAACAATATGGGCAGAACACTCCCTGTCTGGCATAATTTATTATGTCACCACTTAAATAACTACTGCTATGCAGAAAAAGCATATAACAGGAAAATGGAATCCTAATTAGTCCGAGATCAAAACTATAATGTCAGTTATAGGTCTGAGATCAATTCTGGCGGTCTCATTTTTTACAATCTTGACATCCACCTTTCTAACCTTGCCATCCCTGCTTGGTAGAGCATTGACAATAAGTCCTACTGGCCACTCGTTCCTGCCTTCTTGGCCGTCCTTCAACAGAACAACATCACCCATTTTTACATTTAGGTGATCCTCAGTCCATTTCCTACGGCGTTGCAGATTTGACAGATACTCTCTCTTCCATCTTTTCCAAAAGGGGTCTGCCAAGCATTGTACTTGCTTCCATTGTTCGCATGAACTTGTGTTGTACTTATGGTTTCAGATGGAGCAGACAAAGAGTTCACCTTTTGAGTCAACAACATTGCTGGGGTAAGGACCATAGGTGTATCTGGGTCTGAGGACACAGGAACTATAGGCCTGGCATTCATAATAGCTGTGACCTCTGCCATAAAGGTGCTTAACCACTTCAATACAGGGCACTTATACACCTTCCTGCCCAAGCCAATTTTGAGCTTTCAGCGCTGTCGCAATTTGAATGACAATTGCGCGGTCATGCTACACTGTACCCAAACTAATTTTTTATCATTTTGTTCCCACAAATAGAGCTTTCTTTCGGTGGTATTTGATTGCCTCTTCGATTTTTATTTTTTGCACAACAAATAAAAAAAGAGTGAAAATTTTGAAAAAAAATAAGTTTTTCTTTGTTTCTGTTATTTTTTTTGTAAATAAGTACCTTTTCTACTTCAATGACGGGCACTGATAAGGCGGCACTGACGGGCACTGATAAGGCGACACTGATGGGCACCGATGAGGTGGCACTGATGGGCCCTGATATGTGGCACTGGTATGCGGCACTGATGGGCACTCATAGGCGGCACTGATGGGCACTTATAGGCGGCACTGATGGGCACTTATAGACGGCACTGATGGATACTTATGGGTGGCACTGATAGGTTCCACGGACGGGCACTGATAGGTGGCACTGATGGACACTGGTAGGTGGTACTGATGACACTGGTGGCTGGCATTGCTGGGCATCACACATTGTGGTCGTGCCATGATGGTGCCAGTCAGTGCCCATTTGTGGGCACTGATTGGCATATGTTTATGTATTTTTATATGTGGATGGCCATGGGGGACTTACCTGGCCATCCACATGCTTGGGGCTTCCCTGGTGGTCCTGGGCGGCATCCTGGTGGTCTAGTGTGGGTATCCGAGGGGGGGCTGCGCTGATAAACAATCAGCGCAAACCCCCCTGTCAGGAGAGCCGCCGATCGGCTCTCCTCTACTCGCGTCTGTCAGACGCGAGTGAGGAAGAGCCGATCAACGGCTCTTCCTGTTTACATCGTGATCAGCCGTGATTGGACCCGGCTGATCACGTGGTAAAAAGCCTCTGCCGGAGGCTCTTTACCGAGATCAGTGTAGCGGTGTGTCAGACTGACACACCGCTCCACCAATCGCCACGATGCGCGCCCCCCAGGGGGCGCGGCGGCTGTTATCCTGCAGGACGTCAATAGACGTCCAGTGTGGATAACACAACCACTTCCCGGACGTCAATCTCCTATTGACTGGGCGGGAAGTGGTTAAAGTTTCATGAGTCAAGTGAGCAGGTTTGGTTTATAGCAACATAGCGTCCAAGATTTGCCTCGCAATACCTACAAGTCTCTCCCAGACACCACCCATATGTGAGGAGTGTGGAGGATTAAAGACCCATGTACATCCTCTGTCTTGGAGAAAGTCTTGCAATTGTGATTCGCTGTCACAAATGGTAAGTTCTTTGCAGGCTCCCACAAAGTTTGTTCCAATGTCAGAACGAAGCAGTTTTGCTGGGCCACGAATTGAGAAGAATCTCCAAGGCATTAATAAAGCTTGATGTTGACATGGCTTCAAGTAGCTCTATGTGTACAGCTCGGGTGGACAAACAAGTGAAAAGGACTGCCGATCGTTTACTGTCCGCGCTGCCTCCTCTAGTGCGACGGGTTAAAACAGACCACGGACCAAATACATCTAAGCCCACCTTGGTGAAAGGTGGTTGAGCAATTACTCTGTCCTCTGGTAGCTCTGCCATCTTTTGACTTTGTAATCTTCCTCGCAGCTTGCGACAGACGACACATTTGTGTATAACAGCTGATACCAAGCGTTTGCCCCCAAGAATACAGAAACCTGCCGATCTAATTGCACCTTCTGTGATGTGTCGCCCTTGGTGAACTACTTGTTCAAGATAGTACCTAACAAGCAGTGTCGCAATGTGGTGATCATAAGCAGTGCCGGGACAAGGTCATCAAGCGCCCAGGGCAAAGATGCCAAACTGCGCCCCCCTTTCCTTTAGGGTTAGGGTCTAGGTGCCCCCCCCCCCATCCCTGCAATAAACCATTGTGCCAGGGGCAGCCGCCCCTCCTGCCCACCCCTTGTCCCGGCCCTGATCATAAGGTATAATGACAGGCTGTTTCTCTTCCTCTGTAAGTTCAGCATAAGACAAACGTCCACCTACTCTCAACAACCCATTTTTGTCTAAAAAGGGGCTAAGCCGCCTAAGACGGCTTTGTTTTGGGAATGTCTTTTTGTTTTTTGATGCAGTCAATTTCCTTCTGGAAATGTTTATTTTGATCAGAAGCAATTATACCAGACTTTGCCTGAGCAAGTTCCACTAGATTGACCTGTTCATGGAAACTTTCCCACCTTCTGACCTGATCGCTGTTGGTTTCTCTCCAGAAAGTTTTAGCGACATGGATGAGTCTGGCTAGGATCTTAACTAATATCTTCCAGCAAGAAAATCTACCAAAGCAATGTGAGTGAAGTGTGGCTTCAGAAGCTTTGGTACTGAAACTCGTAATTTCCGCTCTGATTTCAGGGTCAGCTTCGGGCTCTATGAGTGGATAAACATTAGCAGTGTCTATCTGCTCACAGTGTGGTTGGTACAGAAAGGATGGTGTTAGCCATGACTAAGCACTAGATCGTAGTGCGAAACGCGTCGGCTGTACCCCACTTTTTTCTGTGACTTGTAGTGCTCCATGTTTTTTTACCAATAAGAGGCAACCTTCATGGTTTTTTGGGAGTGCGGCTGTCCATATGTTCTAACTTTTCCTGCTTCAAGCATTGCCAGCACCCGTGGTTCCTGGGAGGACATTGATTACCAATTACACTCACCTGGAGCGGTATCCTTTTCTCTGCAGAAAGGATGGGCCTGAGAACCATATAGGGCTCTTTCACACAGAGGATCCGTTCAGGTCCGCCTGTCAGTTTTTTAGGCGGACCTGCACGGATCCTCCATGTAGCCCTACGGAGGCACGGATGTCAGCGGAGACATGTCCGCTGACATCCGCTCCGCCAAAGTGTGACGGAGGAAAACCCTATTTTTCCTTCCGTCGGCGGAGCGGATCGGATGACAACGGACTTTACGGTCCGTCATCATCCGATTCCCCATAGGGGAGAGCGGCGCTCTGACAGGGCGGTCCCTGCACAGTATGCGGGGACCGCCCAGTCATCCGTCGGCTCAGCGGGGATCAACGGAGCGATCCCCGCTGAGCAAGCGGAGCTTCACGGGGCGCATCTTCACGGATCCGCTCCGTGTGAAAGGACCCATAGAGTTCTGAAGGCATGCTGCTTGAGTAGGTCTAGTGGCATAATCTGCAGGGTTTTGCTCTGTAGGTACATAGAACCACTGATCTGAGTGTGAAGATTGCCTGATTTTATTCACTCTGTTGTGTAGAGGAGTCACAGTGTTGTGTTGACCTGCCAAAGCTTTCCTTGACAACAAAGCTGTTGTGACAGGGACTGAGAAGAGATGTGCGTCCATTTCAGTGTTGCCAACCCCCTGAAGTGAAATTTACTGGCAAGGATGCCAAAATTTCTGTACGGCACCAATTTCTTACTGGCAAAAATAATGAAGATTACTGGCAGAGCCACATTTTTTACTGGCGCTGCAAAAAAGTACCTAAAATTACGGTTTTTAGTACTAAACAGTGCAAATATCAATATTTGAACTAAAAACACATAGCTAATGCTAATATCAATGTGTTTAAGTTAAACAAAAGTAAAAAAACATTTTTCTCAATTCACATGAAGGTCAGGTTACTATAACCCAGCCAGCACAGAGTTCCCTCTTACATCAGAGTCTGCAGGATGCCCCCTTACAGTGCAAGGGAACTCTTATGTAAAGGGGAACGCTGCAGATCATGATGTAAGGGGGAACTCTGATGTGGGGGGAGGGGCTCTGGTGAATAGAGACCACCTTCCACAGAGTGAATACACTAAGGTAAAGGGGGGGTACTAATATAAGGGGGAAACCTTTATATCAATGCCCCCTTACATTATTGTATTCATTCACCTCCTTACATCAGACAGTGACCCCCCCCCCCCCTCAGAATGGCCTGGCGGCACTGTCACTTACCTCCTCTCGGGTGCACAGTGTGGGGCTCAGTCAGACGGCTCCAGCTTGGTGGCTCTGATCTCCTCTTCCCAGTCCACACGTCTGTTTCTTCCTGGGCCGTAACCCCCATCCCGGCGGCACTCCCACTCTTGACTCCTTTCTAGGATCCCCTCAGAGACTGTAGACATGACAAGAGATGGTCAGAGGCTGCGGACACACGATACAGGAGGGGGACAGAGACTGAAGACACACTACAGGAGGTGGACAGAGGCTGCGGACACACTACAGGAGGGGGACAGAGGCTGCGGACACACTACAGGAGGGGGACAGAGGCTACGGACATACTACAGGAGGGGAACAGAGGCCTACGGACATACTACAGGAGGGGGACAGAGGCTACGGACACACTACAGGAGGGGGACAGAGGCTGCGGACATACTACAGGAGGGGGACAGAGGCTGCGGACACACTACAGGAGGTGGACAGAGGCTACGGACACACTACAGGAGGGGGACAGAGGCTGCGGACACACTACAGGAGGGGGACAGAGGCTACGGACACACTACAGGAGGGGGACAGAGGCTGCGGACACACTACAGGAGGGGGACAGAGGCTGCGGACACACTACAGGAGGTGGACAGAGGCTACGGACACACTACAGGAGGGGGACAGAGGCTACAGACACACTACAGGAGGGGGACAGAGGCTGCGGACACACTACAGGAGGGGGACAGAGGCTGCGGACACACTACAGGAGGGGGACAGAGGCTGCGGACACACTACAGGAGGTGGACAGAGGCTACGGACACCACCATATTACTTCTGCACATCATCAGTGTGCTGTGTCCTCCTCCTGTGCCCCTTTCACCACTCCACAGGTCAGGGCAGCACTGTGCTGCCCTGACCTGTGAAGAGGTGAAAGGGACACAGGAACCAGAGGAGGATACAGCACACTGATGACGCTGTCCCCTTGTATCCCCCCCTGTTTCACTGACCTTGAGTCCGTCCTCCTCACTCCTGGCTGGGCCCTGTCAGTGCTCCGAGTCCTCCACAGACCACCTATGATGAGTGCATGGCATGCACTCACTGCAGGTGTCCCGCCACTGCCGCCAGCCACTGTGGCCTTTTCAAAAATGGCGCCAGCGGCGCCATCACGTTACTGCGTGTGCGCCGCCGCCGCTCGGCTAAACAACTAATGTTAAACTCAACCAACAATAGCAGAGGTTCACCAAAGGGTGGCGGTAAAGAGCAGAAAACAGCAGAAAAAACACGTGATGTTGCAAAAAGTTTTGGGAAAGTTTGCAGAAAAGTCCTGTGGTGTGTATGCTATGGGTGTCCCCGGCCAACTCTGTTCGGACAAAAAAAACACGGAAAAGTCAGATGGAAGTCCGACCGTGTGTACGGGGCTTTATTGATGTTGTAGATCAGGGATCTCCAGACTTCGCCCCTCCAGCTGTTGCAGAACTACACGTCCCATGAGGCATTGTAATACTCTGACATTCACAGACATGACTAGGCATGGTGGGAATTGTAGTTCCTGAACATCTGGAGGGTCATAGTATGAAGAGCTCTGTTGTAGACGAGTCAGCCTGGTGCAGGGTTAGGGGCGGGTTAATAGTAGAGGGCGGGGACTTGTTTATTAAGCAGCTGGTCAGAGAGGCTGGTGGATGTCTGTTCAATATTGAGTTGGCCCCGCCCTTTGCAGCTATAACAGCTTCAACTCTTCTGGGAAGGCTGTCCACAAGGTTTAGGAGGGTGTCTATGGGAATGTTTGACCATTGTTTGGGTGTCTATGGGAATGTTTGACCAATGTTTGGCCATACAACTGCGCATGCGCCGTTCCGAATGCGCCGGCTCGCGGCCATCTTTTTTATGGGCGCCGGTGCCCATAAACGGACTTTTACGTACAGCCCGAAAAAGGGGTTAAATCGCGGGCTGTACGTAAATATACGTACGGTTGGCAACACTGGTCCATTTGTTAACACAGACGTCTTCAAAGTGCTAATGTTGTCAGGCTGGTGCCCTGTTCCCAGGCAAACTTCTCCTAAAATGACCCACCCCAGGTCCAGTCTCTGTGCATAGGTGGCATTATAAGGTCCATTGATCTGTTGGCGCACCTTGTGTACCTGAAGGATGTCTCTCCCAAGAAGTAGAAGGATAGAAACATCTGGCTCAACAGCTGGGATAAGGTGAGCAATTGAGCGGAGGTGAGGGTGGTGATGGGCTAATTCTGGAGAGGGAATCTCAGTTTTGTCATCGGGTATCATGCTACACTCTATTAGGGTAGAAAGTGGGAACTGCACTTTCTTATTGAAGGATTCAATGGTAAAGTCAGTAGCTCTTCTCCCTATGGTTTCAATTGTCCCCACACATGTCCTTATGCGGCGTACACACGATCGTTTTTCATGCCATTTTCTAAACCAACGTTTTTCTCGTCGTTTTTTTTAATGTTTCCTCTCAAGCCTGTCTTGCGTACACACGATCATTTTAAAAAACGTTCAAGCAAAGCGCAGTGACGTACAACATGTACGATAGCACTATAAAGGGGAAGTTCCATTCGTGAATCATGTTAGTAAAGTTTGTTGAGAGACGATTTGCTCTTTTCAGTCTCGTGCTTTTCAGTCCGTTACAGAGTCACGAATGTGCTATCTCCATTACGAACGCTAGTTTTACCAGAACGAGCGCTCCCGTCTCATACTTGCTTCTGAGCATGCGCATTTATTTTCCCCTCGTAAAAGCATACACACTATCGTTTTTCACGACGTTAAAAAAAACGACATGAAAAACAATGTGAAAAAATAGAGCATGTTCGAAATTTTTAATGCCCGTTTTTCACGTCATTAAAAATGCTCTGGAGCATACACACGATCGGTTTTAATGCCCATTTTTAAAAATGGCATTTTTAACAGCATGAAAAACGATCGTGTGTATGGGGCATTAGAGTGTATGGAACTGCACTTGCCTTGAGGTTAAAGATATCAAAGAAATCTGACTTTGCAAGGGATCTGTTGCTCTGTTCATCTAGCACCGCATACATTTTAACTGCCCTTCCTCTCTTGCCAGTGGGATACACAGTCACTAAACAGATTTTAGAGCATGATCGTGCACCCTTGCCTTGTCCACATACTTCAGTGCAATTAGACATTACTGAGGAGCGTGGGGTCTCTTGTTGCTCCCTGCCCTGATCTTTCCTTGGTTCTACATAGGGTGACCACATTTCCAAACTACCATTCAGGGACACCCTCCCTTCCCAAAAATCAGCTTGTGCTGTAACGAATCACAGCACAGTGATTGGACACAAGAGGCGGGATTTATGATGTCTCCCATTACAAGCAGGGGGCGGGGATTGTGCTCCTCCAGGCATTCCCGGCCAGGACAAGTACTGTCAGTGAGTAAAGCAGTGATGTGGCGGCTTTTTTGGGAGCATCAGATTGTCCCCCGGGGGGTGGCTGTGTCAGTTTCATTCCGGGACACTGTATTGTCCTGGAATGAATGTGCCCGGGACAGACCTGCAAATTGCGGGACTGTCCCGGGGAATCCGGGACACCTGGTCAACCTAGTTCTACAGTCTCTAGTGGGGCAGGAGCAGGGCCTGGGTGCACATCTGCAATATGTCTCTCACTGCCACATTCTGTACATTCTACTGGTATTTTGCAGTCTTTGGCAGTGTGATAAGTAGATTTGCAACACTTGAAACTCATGCTTTTTTGTTTAAGGAAGGACATCCGCTCTACAATGGGTTTGCTTCTAAAGCCTTTGCATTTCTTTAGTGGATGTGTTTTTTTGTGTATTGGGCAATGTCTATCAGGGTTTTCTATGGTGTGTACCTTGTGGGTGCTTTGGTAGTCTGTGACTTCTGAAGGTACAGCTGTTTTGTGTGTGGATACAGAGGTCCTACCATGAGGTCTGTGAAGTTTCTCAGGTCTGTGTGGTTGATTGCCGCTGGTGGTGAAGGCGAAATTGGGATCACTTCGGATTTTCGCTTGCTGCTGGACAAACCTAGAAAACACAGAGAAAGGGGGAAAAGCGACTCCATAATCTTCTTTGAATTGACTTTCCACAAACATCCACTTGTCTTGCAGATTTGAGAGTGGTTTCTCTACTATGGGATTAGTGCCTCTAGCTGTATCTAGATATGAAAGTCCTGGCAAGTAGCTATCCTCTTTGGCATATTCTATCTCTAGTAGAACATCACCTAGTTCTTGTAGCTGCATGTTGTCTCTGTAGCCCACCTTGGGAAAGACTTCAAGTTTTTTTTAACAGTGCTCCTTCTATTACCTCTGGGGATCCATACGTTTCTTCTAGTCTTTTCCAGGTCATGTTGAGTCCTGCTGCAGGGCTGAACAGGTTTGCTCTTCTCATCCTCTTAGCATGCTCTGCTGACTCGGTACCAAGCCATTTTATCATTAAATTAAACGTATCTGTTGGTGACTAGTTCAGACCTTCAGTGGCATTCAGAAAGGAAGATTTCCATGCCCAATAGTTTTCAGGACAGTCATCAAATTGGAGAAAGCCTGAGCTAACCATTTATTTGTGGATGAGATATTTGGTGACATCCACTGCACATTGTTGTTCGCCCATGTAATCTATGGGTTGAGGTGATGGGAACACTTGTTTTTTGTTCTTAGGGGTTTCTAGTGCTTCATTCTTGATTTGCTGGCAGCCGCTGACCTCGTGTGGTTGATTGGGCCTGTTCAGGGGGTATGTTGATCTCGGCCTGAATTCCTTTGCTTCAGGTTTAAGAGACTGTTCCTTTGTGTGCGCATCAGTAAGGTTCTGGATGTACTCACTTCTGAGTCTTTATATGATTTCTCACTTCCTGACTGACTTGTTCCCATGTAGGCAGCGGCCTCTGCTTCAGCAGCTGTCGCTGCAAGATGAGCAATTTTGATTCTTTTTTTTTTTTTCTTTTTTTTATTTATAACAAGGAAAGGGACCCTGTCGGGTCGATACATTACAAAGTAGTACGGGTATCAAGACAAACAACTTATTCAAAAACAGTCAGAATACATTACATCACATAGTCTTGATGTAGGAAGGAAAAGAAAAGCAGGGTTCAAACATATGAGTGTGAACAAATTGGTGGAGATTACGCTCCCTGGTGTATTGTCACTTAGTATGTCTGAGCTATTGTTAGTTTTATTCGTGACCTCTGATGTCTTTAATTTTGTTTCAGCGACTTGTTCCTTCCTAGGTGTCTAGTTCTGCCTGTTGGTTCCCTTTGCTCCGTTAGGGTATTTGTGCTTGAGGTTGTCGTGTTGTGTAGTACTGGGGACATGGGCCCAGTTCCTTGGTTTTTCCTGTTTATATTAGAGAAAAGGTGGAAAATAGAGTGTAAAGCAAATCCCCCCAGTTTAGGATGGGATTGGTTAAAGGTAGAATATTAGAATAGAGAAAGATATGAAAAAGAGAAAAAGAAGAGGGGAGGGGGAGTTGTTGTGGGAAGATGGGTTGGGTGGTGGATAGGGGGGGGGTATGGGGGTACTGGGGCCCACGAACATGGGACATCAGTAATTCAGTCCTGTGTATCGGATGGGATTGGCGGTGGCGGGGTGCAACTCTGTGTGTCTGTTGAGGTTCCCTTCAGCGCCTGGCCCTCTGCCGAGTAGATGAAGATAATCCACAACTGCCAGGTGTTGGAGAATGTCTCTTGTCTATGCTGGGCTGTGAGGACGAGGTCCTCCATATATCTTATTTCCTCCACTCTCGCTATCCATGATGCTATGGTAGGTGGGCTTGTGGATTTCCACATTATCGGTATGCAGGCCTTGGCTGCATCTAGCAAGTGTCTGATTACCGATTTTTTGTATGTTTTTTCCGGAGTGTCTGATGCGTGGAGTAGGAAGAAAGCGGGGTCTACTGGTATGGGGCTGTCTGTAAATTTTTGTATAACTTCTCGAACCACTTTCCAAAAGTGATGTAGTAAAGGACAGGACCAGAATATGTGCAGCAGTGTTCCCTTTTCTGCTCGACACCGCCAGCAAAGGTCCGGCGTTGTCGGGAAGAATCTGTGGAGCAGGTCTGGAGTTCTGTACCATCTTGACAGTAGCTTATAGTTAGTCTCCTGGATTTTGGCGCATATCGAGGATTTGTGGGTGTATTTAATTATTCGTTGTTTCTTAGTTGTGCTGAAGTTGCAATTCAGTTCCGTTTCCCATTTGGTCAGCCCTGGTGGGGTAAAGTCTGTTTGTGGTACGTTTAGCAGGCTGTAGGTTTGTGAGAGCGTGTGCGTTATGGTACCCGATGTGTTGCAGAGTTCTTCTAATGTTGTGAGGGGACGGGATGTTGTCGGGTGGGTTGTCAGTGAGTGTAAGAAGTGGCTTAGTTGGCTGGCTCTCAAAAAGTCCAGCCGAAATGGGCCTGTGGCGTCTGAAAGTTCTGTTAACGTGGGCCAACGACCATTGGTACTAAAGTGGGAGGCCTGGTGAGTGCCCTCGTCTCTCAGTCTTTTAAATTCCGCGTCCTGTATTCCTGGTGCAAATTCGGGGTTTCCCAAGATGGGGAAGAGGGGTGAATTGGGGGATGATATGGGGGTCGTCAAGAAGAGACGTGCGCAGACCTGTGTTGTGGTTCCTATTAGCGGGTGTCGCTTGATTTCCGCTGGCAGGGACGGGTAGCACCAGGGAGCCCTTCCAAGTGGAGTCTCGCTTTGATGTTGCTCCAGTTGTGTCCAGAGCTTAGTCTCCTGGTGCCTGCACCAGTCTATAAGCCTGCCCAGGTGTACTGCCTGGTAGTATGTACGAATGTTCGGCAACGTGAGTCCCCCGTGTTGTTTAGGTAGAACCAAGAGTTTATAAGAGAGTCGTGGCCTTTTCTTAGCCCATACAAAGTCTGTAAACATGGTTTGTATTTGTTTGAAGTAGAGTGTGGGAATGTGAATAGGTATCGCCTGCATAAGATAGAGGAATTTTGGGAGTATCATCATTTTGAGGATGTTGCAGCGACCTATCCATGAATGTAGACCGGTGTGCCATTTTTTAAGTAATATTTTGATTGTTTTCAAAAGTGGTGGGAAGTTCAGCTCATATAACCGTGGGAGCGTGCGAGGGATGTAAGTACCTAAATATTTTAGGGCTGTCTGCGTCCATTTCAACTGGAAACCTGATTGTAAATGTGCAAGTTGTGCTGGTTGTATTCCTACTCCCATCGCCTCGGATTTAGTAAAATTAATTTTTAGGTTGGAGAGGGCTCCATATATCTTAAATTCTTGTAAGAGGTTGGGGAGGGAGATTGAGGGGGTGGTAAGTGTAAACATGAGGTCGTCGGCGTACGCCGATACCTTATGTTGTGCTTGTTGTACTTTCACTCCTGAGATGTTGGGGTTTTGTCTTACGTGGCATAGGAATGGTTCCAGAGTGAGGGCAAATAGAAGGGGGGACAACGGGCACCCCTGCCTTGTCCCGTTTGTAATCAGGAAAGGGTCTGAGAGCACTCCATTAGCCCTCACTCTGGCAGATGGTTTTTCATAGGTTGCGGCTATCCATTTTAGCATGTTGTCTCCCAGTCCCACATGCCGCAACGTGGCAAACATAAAGGCCCAACTAACCCGATCAAACGCTTTCTCAGCGTCCGTGCTCATAAAAACACTGGGCGTTTGGGTGCGGGTGACCGTATGTAGTAGATTCAAGACCTTAGTAGTATTGTCCCTTGCCTCTCTTGTGGGGACAAATCCCACCTGGTCTAAGTGTATTAGGTGGGGCAGGTGAGTCTGTATTCTGGTCGCTATTATTTTGGTGAATAGTTTGAGGTCCGAATTAAGTAGGGAGATAGGCCTATAGCTTCCACAGTTGGTCAGGTCTTTGCCTTCTTTCGGGGTGACGGATATTTGTGCTTGTAATGTGGTGGCGTGTAGTTTCCCTCCTTTAGTAAGGCCGTTAAGCACATTAACTAGGCGTCCTCCTAATACTGGTAGTAGTGTCTTGTAGTAGTGTGGCGTGAGTCCGTCCGACCCTGGGGCTTTTCCGATTTTAGTGCTTTTCAGCGCAAGTTGGACCTCCGATAATGTGATAGGGGCTTCTAACAGATCTCGGGTGTCAGCGGAGAGGGTGGGCATACGGGAGGTAGTAATATAATCTGTTAGGTGTTCTACCGATGGTGGCGTGTTGGATATGTTGTAGAGCGATTCATAGTAGGATTTAAATTCCTGTGTTATATGTTGTGGTAAGGTTCTTTTCTGTCCCGATGGCGAGCGTATGGAGGGTATGTATGACGCTGTTCTCTGGTCCCGTAATGACTGTGCTAGTAGTCTGCCGCATTTGTTGCCTGACTCGTAAATCCTTTTCCGTGATATTTGTAGTGCCGTCTTTGCTTTAAAATTTAACAGGTCAGTGACTTGCGTGCGTAATGCGTCCAGTTCGTTCCCTATCTGGTCAGTCGGGGTTTGCTTGTGTCTGATTTCTAGGGCGTGAAGTCTGCTGAGGAGAGAAGTCAATTGGGCTGTCCTTTGTTTTTTTAGTCTTGCGCCGTGTTTTATAAGTATTCCGCGAATCACCGCTTTGTGTGCTTCCCATACTAGGCCTTCGTCACTTTCTGAGTCGCTATTGGTTTGAAAATAGTTGGTTATTTCCCTTGTCACCTCTGCCAGTGTGTCTGGGTCTTTCAGAAGGCTTTCATTAAGCCTCCAGGGTTTCCTTTGATTTTTTTGGAAGTCTGTCAGGGCATACCTCAGGATAGCTGGGGCGTGATCGGACCAAGTGATTGATCCTAGTGAGGTGTTTCTAACGGCGTGAAGTTGGTTGTGTGGTATCAACAGGTAATCAATTCGCGAATATGTGTTGTGGGGACGCGAGTAGTACGTATAGTCTCGTTCGCCAGGGTGTAAGAGGCGCCACGTGTCTATTAACTGTGATCTCTGAAGTGCTATATGGATGGTCTTGCGTGTGTTTCTCGGGGTTGATGAACTCCCTGTTGAGGTATCCTCCTCGGGTATTAGGGGGATATTCAGGTCTCCTCCCACTATTAGTTGTCCTTCAGTAAAGTTTTGTAGTTTGATCAAGTGTCTTGTTAGAAACGTATCTTGTTGGGTGTTTGGGGCGTAAAGGTTTGCGAGTGTTATTTTGATGCCCCCAATTTGGCCCTTGAGGAATAGAAATCTTCCCATCGGATCTGTCAGTATGTCTGTCAGGGACCATGGGATTTTGGCTGAAATTAATATTGAAACTCCTCGCGATTTGGATTCCTTGTAGGTCGAGTGATACACCGTCGGAAAGTATCTATTCCTGAGGATCGGGAGTGTGTTTTCTCGGAAGTGTGTCTCTTGCAAGAGAACAATGTCTGCCTTTAGGCGTCGCATATCATTAAGTAACATTCTCCTTTTCTCTGGGATGTTGAGTCCCTTCGCATTTAAAGTGACAATAGTAATGTCATCCATGTTCGTGGGGGGGGGGGGGGGTGTAGGGAGGGGGGTAGGGAAGTACAGTAAAGAGTTAGAGAGAGGTATAGAATAGAGATAAGAATGTAGCAGAGAAAGATAGGTATATACAACCAGTACTAAAAGGGTATGAAATGCGCCCGCCAGAAGCCTAGTGCCTCTAGCGGTTGCCTACCAATTTAGCTGGTGCTCTAATGTGCGTGCAAAATTTTTGCAAAGACGCTCTCCAGGTGTCCTGGGTATCGTGCGTCGTCCTATGTGGGGGTGAGGTCAGCAGGGGTCCCTGCGAGTCTCCCGGTCCCTCCCCGACCACCCGGCCTCTGCTTGTATAAGAGTGTGTGGGCATACGTGCTCAATGGTGTATCGTATAGTGGTTTGTACGTTTCAGGCTATAATATATAAAAACAACACAAGGACATGGAAATTCAATACTTACTCATTTTCTAGTTATCAAAAAGAAAAAACTTTAACCAGAAAGACGGTATCAACGAAACAACATTAACTTAAATGCATAGGTTACATCTGTCAACTAATTATTCCCCCACATAATCCAACCCCCCCCCAACCCGCGCCAGAGAAATTCCCCACAATAATTTATGGTCCTGAGCAGTTTGGTGTGGTTTCATTGTCCCCCCCCCCATTTATTACTCCCCTTTCCGTCTGGCACCGCACCCCCCCACCCCCGAACACCCTCCAAGGCTGCATCTTGTCCCCCGATGGGGTCCAAACCCCCATTCCTCCCAAGCAACCACCCAGTATATGTTCTGCCTCCCCGTGGTCCCCCACGGGCCACATCTGTGGGCGTGGGTCTTGTTACCTAGAAAGTATCTTGACACCTGTCATCTGTTAGCTCCTTTCTGGGTAGGTGGTTATGACCCAGTTGACATGACGGGGGAGCCAGGTAAGTACATGTGTAGTTCTCCGCTTGTGGAGCAAAGGATGATGCCTGTAGGGGTGGTGCTCCAGTTTGGTGGTCAGGTAAATTGGGGTTCGGTAGTCCACCCGGGACAGTGCTGCAAGAGTATGTTCTCCTGCATGTGTCCCCGGGGGGGCGCGGGGGACGCATTGTCCTTCTCTCCCCTTGTGACCCCAGTCCTCCAGACAACAAAAAGGCAAAAAGGGCAAGGACTCCGGGGGGAGTAACCCTTGTGTTCAGTTCTGTGGGGGGTCTGCTGTGTGGAGGGCCTCTCTCCCAGTGGGAGTCTCGATTTGTAGTATGCAAAGTGTTGGGGAAAAAGGGGGGTAGGTGTGTATCTCTGCACCATGGCGGACCATTCTCCCCCTTCAAACTCTGAGGCGTGGGGGTGGCCTGGGCATAGAACTGGACCCTCGGCGGGTCTTCCGCAGCAAGCGAGGGGGGGGGGCAGAAAACGGGGGGCAGCATCAAGGTAAGTTCAGTGGCCTATGCATTACAAACAATGGGTACAGGTATAGGCAGCTCTGCAGTAATCAGGACTCACGTGTACCATCGACTGCGGCGGCGGCGGTGCTGGAGCGGGATCGGCCTCGGTTCCTCTGCGAGCGCGGTGGTTGGTTGTATCTGCCCGTTGCTGGACCCGAGCGACCTGGTGCCTTCGGTAGCCTCATTAGCCAATTGGGCACCTGGACTGGTTCTGTGCCTATGAAGGAGAAGAATCCCGGCAGGTCCGCGGGCGTTCTCAGGGTGAAGGAGTTCTGCTCCGTTCGGAAGATTACCGCCAGGGGGTATCCCCAGCGGTAGGTGCATCCTCTACTTCTCGCCTTTTCCAATACTGGCTTTAACATGGCCCGGCGCTGCAGGGTTGCCCTGGATAAGTCCGGTAAGATCTGGATATTGGCCCCATCAAAGTCGACAGCGCCTGCCTCCCAAGCCTTTCGTAGTATGTTTTCTTTAATTGTAAAGCGGTGGAGGCGGCACAGTACATCGCGTGGCCTGGCTGGGTCGGTGGATCTGGGACCCAGTGTGCGGTGCACCCTGTCGATTTCAAGCGTCGGCGGGGGGGTCTCCAGCAGTCTGTGGAATATTGCGGTCACTGTCTCCGCCAGGTCTTCCGGGCCCGTGGCTTCAGGTATCCCCCGCAGCCGCAGGTTGTTGCGGCGGCTGCGGTCTTCCATTTCCTCTAGGTGTAATTGCATGTCTTGGGAGTTCATCGTGTGTGATACCTGCGCCTGCTCCAGGGCCTGCATGCGTGTCTCCAGTGCCGACACCCGTGACTCTCCAGATGTCACACGGTCCGACACTGTAAGCAGCTCTGCTTTCACCTCCTGGATGTCCCTGCTGTGCGCCTCCTCTATCCTTAGGATCAGCGTTTCTATGTCGGCCCTTGTCGGTAAGGCCTCAATGTCGGCTCTGGTGGGGAGGGCCCGCAGCATGGCGCGGAGGTCGTCGTCTATTCGGCCTTGCGATGTGTCCGACATCTCTGTACGGAATGCTGCCGGTGTCTCTGCAAGGTAGTACGGGTCCTCCGGTGGTGTTGGCGGATTGCTTTGGGGCAGGCCCGGGTTCCGTTCCGTGTGCGGCCCCCGTGGAGCGGCTACTATGGCGCCTGTTGCTTGCCTCGGTGTACCTTCGAAAAAATTATGAATACTGGTCTGCGAGTTCTGGGATCTGGTCCCTCTTGAGGTCGAGCGTGTCCTGTATTGATTTGGGATGCTCATGCCGTGCCCACATGAGTTAAATGGCAGGTAATGGCCATGGTGTATCGGGTTAGGCCGGGGACTCTGTCGGTGCCCGTCTCTACTCGGCCATTGCTAAGCCGTGCCTCCCGGATTGTGATTTTATCATCAGTCAGGGAGTAAAGTCAAGCTATCCATCCCTGGGGGTCACAACCCGGCCGGCCAGAGTGCTCCAGCTTCCAGGGGCGGTTCACCAGTCTCAGGGGGGCAGAATGGTGGGCAAGGTGGCCGCCGGGTGAAGCAAGATGGCCGCCGTTCACAGGGCCGGAGCCGCTCTTCCTCCTGTCGGCCGCTGTGGGGGGGGGTAGATGATAGCCCCTGATGGAGGGTGGGCTCCGGTTGCTGTGTGGGTGAAAAGCCGAGCCACGGGGGGTCTGGTATGCCAGTACTAAGCGCTGGAGCCACGGCCGGGTATAGCAAGATGGCCGCCGATCACAGGGCCAGAGCCGTTTTTTTGTCTGCAGGCCCCCGTGCAGGTGCGTAGATGGGAGTCCCTGATGGAGGGTGGGCTCCGGGTGCCGTGTGGGGGAAAAGCTGAGCCACAGGGGGTCCGGGAAGCCAGGATTGAGGGCTGGAGCCGCGGCCGGGTGTAGCAAGATGGCCGCCGCTCCGGGAGTTAGGCCGGAGCCGCGGACTTTCCTCCAGACGGCCCCAGACACTGGAAATTTTACCTTCAGGCGGCAGTCTGGTGGTCTGGTTCGCGTTGGGTGCCTTGTGGGGAGCAGGATGAACTCGCTGAAGGGTGGATGCTTGTGTCGCAATTTTGATTCTTATGCTGCGTACACACGACCGTTTTTCATGACGAGAAAAATTAAATTTTTTTATTTGGTCATTAAAAACGATTGTGTGTGGGCTCCAGAGCATTTTTCACAACGTGAAAAATGGGCATTAAAAATTTGGAACGTGCTCTAATTGTTCTCGTCGTTTTTCACGTCGTCATTTTTTCTCGTCATGAAAAACGGCCGTGTGTAGGCTTTAACGACGTGAAAAAAATGTGCATGCTCAGAAGCAAGTTATGAGACGGGAGCGATCGTTCTGGTAAAACTAGCGTTCGTAATGGAGATAGCACATTCATCACGCTGTAACGGACTGAAAAGTACAAGGCTGATAAGCGCCAATCGTCTCTCAACAAACTTTACTAACATGAGGATAAGCAAAGGCAGCCCAAAGGGTGGCGCCATCCGAATGGAACTTCCCCTTTTATAGTGCCGTCCTACATGTTGTACGTCACCGCGCTTTGCTCAAGCATTTTTTTCCACGATAGTGTGTAGGCAAGGCAGGCTTGAGAAGAATCACGTCGAGAAAAACGCCATTTTTTTCAATGACATTAAAAATGGTCGTGTGTACGCGGCATAATTCTGCTTTCTCCTGCATCATCATGGCTTTTTTTTCTGCTATGGCAGCTTTCTTTGCTGCTAACTCCTACATCATCATGGCTTCTTATTCTGCGTACTGTAGCTGGACGTGGGCAGATTCTGCCTTGGCACGAGCTCTAACTGCTGAGGAACTTGCTGAGGACATCTTGCTAGCCCGTGAAGATCTGGACACATGCAATTGTGCATCGTCTTGCTGGGCACTGGGAATGTTCTCCCTGCCTTGCTGTGTCGGCGGTAGCGTGTCATCAGCCTGGCACTTTGTTCCTGATCTTAGACTCATGCTGCGGTAATGGCGTCTCAAATTATTCCGGACCGCCTCGTGGTTGTCTTTTTTACTGGTATTCCAGACTGCCACAAGGAATTGTCTTTTTACTGTTCTGCTTTGCGTTATTGAACTGTTGTATAACACTAGTCAGACAGCTTAACAATAATTCAGAAGTCAAGAAACGTGAGACATCAAATCTGTATTTATTCTTTTTCCGAATAACTTTTTTGTAAAACTACAACAAAACCTATGTGTCAGTACATTAAACATTATACAGCAGCCTAACTCCATCAGCGAGAGTACTCACATACAATTCCACCATTAGTCCAGGAATATATAGAGAGCTCTTCTTCATGCAGCTTGCTAGATCCAAAAGCAGTCATGAAATGAAGGAAATACAGTTCCAGGTTAAAGGTTACTGTTTCTAACTCTGAGGAAAATACCACTTCCTGTCACTAGATGGCAGCAACTAGATGATAAAGCTGCACACAGGCAGGCTTAGCCCTGTCAAAGCGCCAGCCATGAACTCGGCTCACCCTCAAAGCAACAGTCACTCCCAGCCTGGCTAGTATTTCTGCCTTTAGTAATGTATAATCTAGGGTTGCCACCATCCCTTTAAAACTGAACACATATTAATGACACATGTTCTGTGGCTGATTAAGGAAGTAATTAAACTCACTTGGTGCCTTATTTGCATTAAATTAGCCTCAGAACCTGTGTAATTCATATGTGTTCGGGTTTAAAGGGATGAGGTGACAACCCTAGTATAGTCCCATGCTGACTCTGAGACCAAATCACAATTCCCCAGTTGAGGATCTGCAGTCAGGAAAGGGGCCAGTACATCCACCCATTCTTTCTCAGGCAGACCTTCCCTTTGTCAGGGCTGGGCTTCTAGAAGCTCTCTTCTCAGTGTTTAAGTCTGCTTAGCTGTCGGTTAATTACCAGCCACTCATTGTTTCCACAGTGGCTCACCTGGTTACCATTACCTGCCTCATCAGTCCAGCCTACAGCCAGCCCCTTCTGGCTATTTATAGTGCCTTGTTCATGTCTTTTGTGCCTTCACCTTATTTAACATATCCTGAGTGTCTCTGCTGAGTTCCTGTTAAAGACTTTGCCCAGCTGATGTCCCTTTTGGTTCCTAATCTTTGGCTTCCGACTACGCTGATCTCTGACTTCCTGATTACCGGCTCATCGGATTCCCTGTTTTGGCTTCCGAACCCTGGCTTATGTTTTGACTATGTTCCTGATCTATATTATATGTTTCTATTACATTAAAGCTGTGATTTTTATTTTTATTTTTTACTGCATTTTCTGTCTCAGGCCTCGTACACACGACCGATTTTCTCGGCAAGAACCAGCAAGAAACTTGCTGGCAGAGAGGTCTTGCCGAGTAAATCGGTCGTGTGTACGCTGCTAGCGTGTTTCTCGTCGAGAAAACCGACAAGAAACCTCGACGAGAAAATAGAGAACCTGCTCTCTATTTTCTCGTCGAGATTCTCCTCGGCGTGTTTCTCGACGAGAAAAGTGAGTGTGTGTACACTTACCTGTCCACCGGGAAGCCCGCGCATGTTCGAAATGAATCTGACGCATGCGCGGTAGCTTCCTAGGCATACGTAGGGTATACCAAGATGGCGGCGACGGCATCGAATGTGACGAGCGCATGCTCGACGTAGCCGATGACGTCACTGCGTACACTCCTTTCAAAGAACCGCGGGTTTTTTGAAACGAGCGTGTGTACACTCGGCCGGGACAAGTTTCTTGTCCAAGAATCTCGTCGAAAAAAACGACATGTTTTTCTCAACGAGAATCTCGGCCGTGTGTACGAGGCCTCAGTCTGATTCATGGTTCCTGACACCCTTGTTGCAATCCACTCAGATATTGCCATAGAAGCTTCAACATTATGCAGGGCTGTCATCTTAAACATGGTCCACTGCACTGCTTTCCACCGTCCACCTGCTTTCCCACCCTCTCAGCCTGATGGGTCACTGCCTTCTGTAAACCCCACTGTCTGTTCAACCAGTAAGCAGTTTGTCTCTTGTTGAGGGCAAACAACATCAACATGGGGACAAGGTGCTTTGGGGGGGACACCAAAGCACCCTTCCCATGTTGAGGGCAAATGCCTGGTATGATTCAGGTAGGCAGGCGCTCGCTCGTCAACCTCCCCTGTAGAGTCTACACTGAATATCTAGTCTACACTAAATGCAGAGTATATATATTGTCATAGAAATTCCACTATACACTGCCCGTAATCCATGTCTCCTAATAAAGCGCTCCTTTCAACCATTTTGGTATAATGCATCTGTGTACAACCCTGTTTCTCGTATCTTTCCAAGTAAACAGACATGACCACCATCCTCACATCCTTAGCTCCACAGGCAGACTTGAGTAAGCATCATATGATGTGAAACATGTCAGCTAATTTTTGATCAGTGTGTCGTGATGTGCAGTGTATGTTTTGGATTCCTGGACTTTTGAAATAAAGGCTTTTTATCTTGGAGTGCTGCTATCCAGAAAAATCCTTTTCCTATTTTATCCACAGGCAGACTTGCTGATAATGGGCAAAATCTTTATTTATATAACAATAGAGCTTGTTAGCTTTGCAATCAGCCAATCAAGCACAGGCATTCCTTCAAACAGGAGGAGTTATACAAATCTCAACCAATGAACAATGACTAGGGGAGTCTATGGGCGTATCTGGGCAGGGGCAGTGTGTATGATTTCCCACCCCCTGTACCTGTAAGCCATACTCTCCAATAAGACAAAGGAAGCCGCATGGCTGGCCTTGAAATCATGGATGCTGTCCCCGACCATAACGCACTCAAAGACTGCCGTTTTCACCATTGGCGTGAATCCTTATTCTGTATTGTTCGCAGAACAACGCATACCCGGATTATACTACCATTCCCGAGGATGGGAGATTATCTGCAGGAACACGCCATAGCCTCCCTATGTGTTGATCAGACACACAAGCGTACATCCCCCATAACCGATAATGTCTTTGCAGAGTGAAAACATTTCCTCCAGACGATCGTCTGTGCATTGTACAGGAGCCCTTCGCTGGCGGACATATCCCCACTCTGCAAACACTTCTCTGCATCCTCAAGAAGCTTTCCACTACCAAAACGGGTCTCGACCAGCATCAGTCTGCCCCAGTCCACTACAGGAGAACTAACACTGGGAGACACTGTGACAATACATATTAAATACATCTTAATAAAATTTCCACAACGATATATATATATATATATATATATATATACACATACATACTAGACTGTGTGTGTGTGTATATATATATATATATATATATATATATATATATATATATATATATATATATACAGTTTCTCCCAAAAGTGAGTACACCCCTCACATTTTTGTAAATATTTTATTATATCTTTTAAAGTGACAACACTGAAAAAATGACACTTTGCTACAATGTAAAGTAGTGAGTGTAAGTTTTGTATAACAGTGTAAATTTGCTGTCCCCTAAAATTAACTCAACACACAGCCATTAATGTCTAAACCGCTGGCAACAAAAGTGAGTACACCCCTAAGTGAAAATTTCAAAATTGGGCCCAAATTGTGAATATTTTGTGCGGCCACCATTATTTTGCCAGCACTGTCTTAACCCTCTTGGACATGAAGTTCACCAGAGCCACTGGAGTCCCCTTCTACTACTTCATGATAACATCACGGAGCTGGTGGATGTTAGCGGCTTTGCGCTCTTCCACCTTACGCCCGGCGGATAAGGACCCCCTTGTACTGCGCATGCGCGGCGCCGAGTCTCCGATAATAGTCAAACATGTAGAGCTGAGAGTCAGCTCTACACGGCGCCTGCGCAATGATTATGACACATGCCGCACGCTGCTAGTGCTACTCTGAAAGGGGTGAGGGTGATTTTAGCAATAAAGGACTCATATTAGCCGGGGGTGTTAAAACAAAAGAAGGGCTAACCAGCAATGTCGATGGGCGGATTTTGCAATGTTCCCCGCTAAGACGTGTACTTTATTGGTAAAAATCACCCCCGCCCCTTGCAGAGTAGCACTAGTATCGGCAGCGTGCGGCATGAGTCATAGTCATTGCGCAGGCGCCCTGTAGAGCTGACTCTGAGCTCTACATGTTCGGCTATTTTCAGAGGCTCAGTTGAGGTTCGTATTGCGCAAGCGCCGCACCGCTCCTGCGCAGTACAGGGGGGTCCTAACTTATTCAGCAAGACACCAGCAGCACTTATACAGCCCCAGACCATGACACTCCCACCACCATGCTTGACTGTAGGCAAGACTCACTTGTCTTTGTACTCCTCACCTGGTTGCATCCATCAAGAGCCTCTGGTTTATAGACCAGATACATTCTAAATATATAACCATTTATCCAACTGTCCATCCAGAGCCTTTGGTTTATAGACCAGATACATCCTAAATATAGAACCATTTATCCAACTGTCCATCCAGAGCCTCTGGTTTATAGATCAGATACATTCTAAATATAGAGCCATTTATCCAACTGTCCATCCAGAGCCTCTGGTTTATAGACCGGATACATCCTAAATATAGAGCCATTTATCCAACTGTTCATCCAGAGCCTCTGGTTTATAGACCAGATACATCCTAAATATAGAGCCATTTATCCAACTGTTCATCCAGAGCCTCTGGTTTATAGACCAGATACATCCTAAATATAGAGCCATTTATCCAACTGTCCATCCAGAGCCTCTGGTTTATAGACCAAATACATTGTGAATATTGAGCTATTTTTCCATCTATGCATCTGGAGTTGCTGGATTGTAGAACAGACACATAATAAATATAGAGATGAGATCTTTTCCTATTATATAGAGTGGAACACGGAGACAGGAAGAGTGTGATTGTACAGACACAGGAAGTGCAAACTGAGCTGGAGAGGAAGTGATGTCAGATACAGACAGGAAGTGATAGATGCACAGGAAGTGATGGGACAGGAAGTGATGTAAGTAAGGAACAAAAAGGACGTCCTGGGTGAGAGGTGAGTTGTGAGGAAATAAAAAGAAAACATTGTTGGAACTGGCAGCAGAGGAAGTAATAATATTAATTTATTTAGAAGGACAAAAGGATCTCTACAAGGACGTCATGATGGAGAATCAGCCGCCCCTCACATCACCGGGTAAGAGGAGACTTTATTGTAAAGGAGAGAGCAGTACGGAGGGTCAACGTAGAAATTAGGGTGACCACGTGTCCCGGATTGTCCGGGACAGTCCCGCATTTTGCAGGTCTGTCCCGGTCACATTCATTCCAGGACAATACAGTGTCCCGGAATGAAACTGACACAGCCACCCCCCCGGGCCAATCTGATGCTGCCACATCACCGCTTTACTCACTGACAGTACTTGTCCTGGCCGGTAATGCCTGGAGGAGCACAATCCCCGCCCCCTGCTTGTGATTGGAGAAATCATAAATCCCGCCTCTTGTGTCCAATCCCTGTGCTGTGATTTGTTACAGCACAAGCTGATTTTTGGGAAGGGAAGGTGTCCCTGAATGGTAGTTTGGAAATGTGGTCACCCTAACCTAGATCCCCCATCATCTGATAAACACATAGAAACAATGTATTCAGTCAGTGTGTGTGTTTCCTACAGATGGATCCAGTAATGGGAACCCACCAGAGATATGTCCCCGTCCTCTGTATTCCCGGGATTCCACACAGGAAGGTCACACCATCCCTCACCATCATCAGGTAGGTGGGACTGAGCAATTAGAACTCAAATACGTTGTAGAATTCTACGCTTCAAAATAACATTCTTTTATTTCATCTCTTGTTTCCTTTTATAAATCCGTTTTATCATATTTGGTGTTTAGGGTGAAGAACTGAAAGACATCAAAGTTGAGGTTAAATTAGAAAAAGAAGAGAAGTCCGGGGATCAGAAGTCTATGGAGGAGGGTGATCCTCTGTATTCCGGGGATTCCACACAGGAAGATCACACCATCCCTCACCATCATCAGGTAGGTGGGGCTGGGCATCTAGACCTAAATATATATTCTAAGCCATGAGATGACGTTCTTCTGTGTAGTCTCTTGTTTTACTTTGACATCTGAAGTGCAGCCTTTGTTACCCCCCATCCCTGTTTCTAGCTACTTTGAGTGCCCTACATTTTTCACCCCCATTTTTATTTTTTTAATATACATTCCTTTCCTCTGTGGGTCTTAAGCCCAGACACATCGCGGGTCCTCTGCCTCCTCTTGTTCTTCCAACGGAGGGTACATACTGAATGACGTGTCATTTGTGTCCTTTATGTCTGCCTTGAGGTGACTTTAATTAATGTTTTCTATTATTTTTGGTGTAGGGTGAAGAACAGATTAATATAAAAGCTGAGGTTAAAGAAGAAGAAGTAGAGACGTATGTGGGGGGTGATCAGCCATTCACGGAGGAGGTTGGGATGATTATGAAAAGTGAACAGGAGGACATTTCTCTACCTTGTGACACAGGTAGGTAACAGACATTGTGGAAAAAACAGGTCAAAGTCTCATTTTACTTCTAAGTATAAGGATTGTAGTGTAAAAAAATGTTAGATAATTATCAGATCTTCACATCATCCTATCGGCAGGTTCTAAAAGGTTAAATATGTGTTTGCCTACTAAAGGGTTAATGTGTGGTGTGGTAAGAGTTAACACTTGGTGCTGTGATGTTCCTTCCCCTGCATGTGTCACTTCCTGATTCTGAACCGGATTGGACCTCGTGGTCTGTTCCTGTATGGGAGGTGATCAGTGAGGACGCTGTAAAGAGCTGAACTGAACTTTGTGGTGGCGTTTCCTCTTAGGGGGACCGCTGGATGGGTTCCAAGCAGGGCCGGGACAAGGGGTGGGCAGGAGGTGTGGCTGCCCTGGGCACAATGGTTTACTGTAGGGATGGGGGCGCCTTCCTTCTGTTACAAGGCTGACAGGAGTAGTGATGGCGACAGTGATTTAGACAAGGGAGTCTATATCTATGAATAGTTTATACAGAGTTGTCACAGATACTGGTACACCAGTGTATTTAGGTGTATATATACAGAGTACCGCCTCCTTTAACCCTTTCTTTGCCACTAATATATGACATATGTCAGCAGCAGCAGCAGCAGATGGTTTAAGCACTGACAAGCCGACTGTTGGCTGTCAGGAGGAAGTGATCAGGTGGCTGTATAACTTCCACACCACCTCTCTCCCCACGTGCACCCCTGCCACGTTTCACCCCACTTGTGGGTCCAGGACCTCCATGGTGGGTGTCGCTACATAGAGGGGAGTGAGACCAATGAATTTTATTTCACTGATCTCCCTTTCTTAGTAAGAACCTGGAAGCTACAGTCAGGTCCATAAATATTGGGACATCGACACAATTCTAATCTTTTTGGCTCTATACACCACCACAATGGATTTGAAATGAAACGAACAAGATGTGCTTTAACTTCAGACTTACAGCTTTAATTTGAGGGCATTTACATCCAAATCAGGTGAACGGTGTAGGAATTACAACAGTTTGTATATGTGCCTCCCACTTTTTAAGGGACCAAAAGTAATGGGACAGATTAACAATCATAAATTAAACTTTCACTTTTTAATACTTGGTTGCAAATCCTTTGCAGTCAATTACAGCCTGAAATCTGGAACGCATAGACATCACCAGACGCCGGGTTTCATCCCTGGTGATGCTCTGCCAGGCCTCTACTGCAACTGTCTTCAGTTCCTGCTTGTTCTTGGGGCATTTTCCCTTCAGTTTTGTCTTCAGCAAGTGAAATGCATGTTCAATCGGATTCAGGTCAGGTGATTGACTTGGCCATTGCATAACATTCCACTTCTTTCCCTTAAAAAAACTCTTTGGTTGCTTTCGCAGTATGCTTCGGGTCATTGTCCATCTGCACTGTGAAGCGCTGTCCAATGAGTTCTGAAGCATTTGGCTGAATATGAGCCGATAATATTTCCCGAAACACTTCAGATATCTTCCTGCTGCTTTTGTCAGCAGTCACATCATCAATAAATACAAGAGAACCAGTTCCATTGGCAGCCATACATGCCCACGCCATGACACTACCACCACCATGCTTCACAGATGAGGTGGTATGCTTTGGATCATGAGCAGTTCCATTCCTTCTCCATACTCTTCTCTTCCCATCACTCTGGTACAAGTTGATCTTGGTCTCATCTGTCCATAGGATGTTGTTCCAGAACTGTGAAGGCTTTTTTAGATGTTGTTTGGCAAACTCTAATCTGGCCTTCCTGTTTTTGAGGCTCACCAATGGTTTACATCTTGTGGTGAACCCTCTATATTCACTCTGGTGAAGTCTTCTCTTGATTGTTGACTTTGACACACATACACCTACCTCCTGGAGAGTGTTCTTCATCTGACACACATACACCTACCTCCTGGAGAGTGTTCTTCATCTGGCCAACTGTTGTGAAGGGTGTTTTCTTCACCAGGGAAAGAATTCTTCGGTCATCCACCACAGTTGTTTTCCGTGGTCTTCCGGGTCTTTTGGTGTTGCTGAGCTCACCGGTGCGTTCTTTCTTTTTAAGGATGTTCCAAGCAGTTGATTTGGCCACACCTAATGTTTTTGCTATCTCTCTGATGGGTTTGTTTTTGTTTTTTTCAGCCTAATGATGGCTTGCTTCACTGATAGTGACAGCTCTTTGGATCTCATATTGAGAGTTGACGGCAACAGATTCCAAATGCAAATAGCACACTTGAAATGAACTCTGGACCTTTTATCTGCTCCTTGTAAATGGGATAATGAGGGAATAACACACTCCTGGCCATGGAACAGCCGAGCAGCCAATTGTCCCATTACTTTTGGTCCCTTAAAAAGTGGGAGGGACATCTACAAACTGTTGTAATTCCTACACCGTTCACCTGATTTGGATGTAAATACCCTCAAATTAAAGCTGAAAGTCTACAGTTAATGCTCATCTTGTTCGCTTCATTTTAAATCCATTGTGGTGGTGTATAGAGCCAAAAAGATTACAATTGTGTCGATGTCCCAATATTTATGGACCTGACTGTATGTGGATGACATCACTTCCGGGTCCGGCTGTCACTTTCCCGGGTTGTTGTGGTTGAGGGGAAAAAGCGAATGGAGCGCAATATGTACTTCATTACCTTCAATGGAAGGCAGATGAGACATCGCTGGTCAAACAGACACCTAAAGTCACATTGAAGGATTAGTTTGCCTAATACAGAAAAACTGTAAAGGTGACCGAACACCGGACCCCCTTCACCCCCCACCCCCGCTCCTCACTGTACTTACCGTCAGCCATCCTCTACTATCAGGACTCTCTCACCACTCCAATGGTCAGGGGATATGAAATACCCCACTGCTCTGTCTTCTCCATACTGAGCTGCCAGGATGGATCAGATGGATTCTGATTGGTCAGCGCCATCACATGTAATGCGGGGTCCAGGAGGGGGGGGGAGGGGGTCTGGTGTTAGTTCAGCTTTACAGTTCTTCTGTAGAGGTGATTTAACCCTTTAATAAACCATTGCACTAACAGCTTAGGTTGTCTCCACACTGATGGAGGAGGGATGGTGCCACCCTAGGACACCAGCATTGTAAATCTTGGAGGAAGTTTTTTCTCTCCATATTTTGATGTTACAGTTGTACCCAGTTCCATGCCAGAGCTCTGTGAAAGTGGTGACTGTTAGACCAACGTGACTTTTTTTTCTTGCTGACTCAGCTTGGAGTCCATATATGATCTGCAAACTCTTCATCATATAAAATCCAGCCAATCCGATGTAGTAACAATCCACTAACGCGTTTTGGATAATGAAGCCTCAGTCATAAGTATTTCTTATTCTAGAATTAGCAGATCATATATGGACTCGATGTGAAGACTTTTCTGATTGGTTTTGGAGGGAGAACAGGAGCCCAGCTGTGAGATCGGCATTTCCACTTATTCCACCGACGGGGGGGAGGAGCTAAAACTCCAGTTATTTGTCATCTACTGACATTTTTTATCTTTTTTTTCCTTCTTTCCAACAGATGGATGTGATGTCAGGAATTCCTCGGAGAGACATCTTCTATTATCTGCTGATTGTAAGTCAGAAGATAATGTCATCACACAGGATCCTCCAGGAGGAAATCCAAATCCACAAAATCTACATCACAGACCTTCCTGTCCGGAGACATCAATGGATCCCTCTGATCAGGGGGAATCTTCTCATCAATCACATCCTATGATTGTAAATAACCATGTAAGATCTCACACTGCAGATAGATCACCAGATCCTTCTAATCCCGAGGAATCTTCCTCACCCCATGAAGGAGATCACCGAGGTGACCATCTATTCCCATGTTCAGAGTGCGGGAAATCTTTCACTCAGAAGGGACACCTTCTTCAGCACCAGAGAGTTCACACGGGTGAGCGTCCTTATTCATGTTCAGAGTGCGGGAAATCTTTCACTCTGAAAGGAAACCTTATTCAGCACCAGAGCGTTCACACGGGTGAGCGTCCTTTCCCTTGTTCAGAGTGCGGGAAATCTTTCACTCGTAAAGCAGCCCTTGTTACACATCAGAGAATTCACACACGTGAGCGTCCTTATTCATGTTCAAAGTGTGGGAAATGTTTTCATCGGAAAGGAAATCTTATTCAGCACCAGAGAGTTCACACGAGAGAGCGTCCTTTCCCTTGTTCAGAGTGTGGGAAATCTTTCAGTAACAAAGGATATCTTGTTACACATCTTAGAATTCACACAGGTGAGCATCCTTATTTATGTTCAGAGTGCGGGAAATCTTTCACTGGCAAAGCAGACCTTGTTAAACATCTTAGAATTCACACAGGTGAGCGTCCATATTCGTGTTCAGAGTGCGGGAAATCTTTCCATCACAAAGAAGTCCTTGTTAAACATCAAAGAATTCACACAGGTGAGCGTCCTTATTCATGTTCAGAGTGCGGGAAATCTTTCAATCGGAAAGGATCTCTTGTTAAACATCAAAGAATTCACACAGGTGAGCGTCCTTATTCATGTTCAGAGTGCGGGAAATCTTTCACTAAGAAAGGAAACCTTTTACAACACCAGAGAATTCATATGAGTGATCTTTCTTAAGCCCCGTACACACGGTCGGACTTTTGGCCAACAAACTTCATTTTGAGCAAGTAGGACCAACAATCCGACCGTGTGTACGCTCCATCGGACAAACTTTTTTTGTTTGGTTTTGGATTTCATCGGACAAAAGTTGGGTCTGCAAACGGACAAACTTTTGCCCAACAAAAGTCCGATGGAGCAAAGTCCGACCGTATGTACAGGAAACCATAGGACTTTTGTCTGATGGACTAAACAACTAATGTTAAAATCAACCAACAATAGCAGAGGTTGACCAAAGGGTGGCAGTAAAGAGCAGAAAAACCACGTGATGTTACAAAAAGTTTTGGGAAAGCTTGCAGAAAAGTCCTGTGGTGTGTATGCTATGGGTGTTCCCAACCCACTCCGTTCGGACAAAAAACCACGGAAAAGTCAGATGGAAGTCCGACCATGTGTACGGGGCTTTATTGATGTTGTAGATCAGGGATCTCCAGACTTCGCCCCTCCAGCTGTTGCAGAACTACACGTCCCATGAGGCATTGTAATACTCTGACATTCACAGACATGATTAGGCATGGTGGGAATTGTAGTTCCTGAACATCTGGAGGGTCATAGTATGAAGAGCTCTGTTGTAGACGAGTCAGCCTGGTGCGGGGTTAGGGGCGGGTTAATAGTAGAGGGCGGGGACTTGTTTATTAAGCAGCTGGTCAGAGAGGCTGGTGGATGTCTGTTCAATGTTGAGTTGGCCCCGCCCTTTGCAGCTATAACAGCTTCAACTCTTCTGGGAAGGCTGTCCACAAGGTTTAGGAGTGTGTCTATGGGAATGTTTGACCATTCTTCCAGAAGCACATTTGTGAGGTCAGGCACTGATGTTGGATGAGAAGGCCTGGCTTGCAGTCTCCACTCTAATTCATCCCAAAGGTGTTCTATCAGGTTGAGGTCATGACTCTGTGCAGGCCAGTCAAGTTCCTCCCCCCCAAACTCGCTCATCCATGTCTTTATGGACCTTGCTTTGTTGACTGGTGTGCAGTCATGTTGGAACAGGAAGGGGCCATCCCCAAACTGTTCTAACAAAGTTGGGATCATGCAATTGTCCAAAATGTCTTGGTATTCTAATGTCTTAAGCGGTCCATTCACTGGAACTAAGGGGCTAAGCCCAACCACTGAAAAAAAAAAAAAAACACCATAATCTCCCCTCCACCAAATGATTTGGACCAATGCACAAAGCAAGGTCCATAAAGACATGGATGAGCAAGTTTGGGGTGGAGGAACTTGACTGGCCTGCACAGAGTCCTGACCTCCTGGAACAGGTGCCTCCAAACTGCGGCTTGAGGGACAAATGTGGCCCTTTGCTAGCCTTTCTCCGGCCCTTGGGGGACTATTCCTCCCACTGACACCAACAATGGGGCACTATTTCTTCCATCAGTACCAATCATGGGATTCTATTTCTCCTACTGTTCTGCTTTGCATTATTGAACTGTTGTATAACACTAGTCAGACAGCTTAACAATAATTCGGAAGTCAAGAAACGTGAGACATCAAATCTGTATGTATTCTTTTTCCGAATAACTTTTTTGTAAAACTACAACAAAACATGTGTCAGTACATTAAACATTATACAGCAGCCTCACTCCATCAGCGAGAGTACTCACAGACAATTCCACCATTAGTCCAGGAATATATAGAGAGCTCTTCTGCATGCAGCCTGCTAGATCCAAAAGCAGTCATGAAATGGAGGAAATGCAGTTCCAGGTTAAAGGTTATTGCTTCTAACTCTGAGGAAAATACAACTTCCTGTCACTAGATGGCAGCAACGCCAAACTAACATTTGCAGTATAATATGTAAGAGCACATTGCACATATTACTGTGAACAATATGGGCAGAACACTCCCTGTCTGGCATAATTTATTATGTCACCACCTAAATAACTACTGCTATGCAGAAAAAGCATATAACAGGAAAATGGAATCCTAATTAGTCCGAGATCAAAACTATAATGTCAGTTATAGGTCTGAGATCAATTCTGGCGGTCTCATTTTTTACAATCTTGACCTCCACCTTTCTAACCTTGCCATCCCTGCTTGGTAGAGCATTGACAATAAGTCCTACTGGCCACTCGTTCCTGCCTTCTTGGCCGTCCTTCAACAGAACAACATCACCCATTTTTACATTTAGGTGATCCTCAGTCCATTTCCTACGGCGTTGCAGATTTGACAGATACTCTCTCTTCCATCTTTTCCAAAAGGTGTCTGCCAAGCATTGTACTTGCTTCCATTGTTCGCATGAACTTGTGTTGTACTTATGGTTCCAGATGGAGCAGACAAAGAGTTCACCTTTTGAGTCAACAACATTGCTGGGGTAAGGACCATAGGTGTATCTGGGTCTGAGGACACAGGAACTATAGGCCTGGCATTCATAATAGCTGTGACCTCTGCCATAAAGGTGCTTAACCACTTCAATACAGGGCACTTATACACCTTCCTGCCCAAGCCAATTTTGAGCTTTCAGCGCTGTCGCAATTTGAATGACAATTGCTCGGTCATGCTACACTGTACCCAAACAAATTTTTTATCATTTTGTTCCCACAAATAGAGCTTTCTTTCGGTGGTATTTGATTGCCTCTTCGATTTTTATTTTTTGCACAACAAATAAAAAAAGAGTGAAAATTTTGAAAAAAAATAAGTTTTTCTTTGTTTCTGTTATTTTTTTTTGTAAATAAGTACCTTTTCTACTTCAATGACGGGCACTGATAAGGCGGCACTGACGGGCACTGATAAGGCGACACTGATGGGCACCGATGAGGTGGCACTGATGGGCCCTGATATGTGGCACTGGTATGCGGCACTGATGGGCACTCATAGGCGGCACTGATGGGCACTTATAGGCGGCACTGATGGGCACTTATAGGCGGCACTGATGGATACTTATGGGTGGCACTGATAGGTTCCACGGACGGGCACTGATAGGTGGCACTGATGGACACTGGTAGGTGGTACTGATGACACTGGTGGCTGGCATTGCTGGGCATCACACATTGTGGTCGTGCCATGATGGTGCCAGTCAGTGCCCATTTGTGGGCACTGATTGGCATATGTTTATGTATTTTTATATGTGGATGGCCATGGGGGACTTACCTGGCCATCCACATGCTTGGGGTTTCCCTGGTGGTCCTGGGCGGCATCCTGGTGGTCTAGTGTGGGTATCCGAGGGGGGGCTGCGCTGATAAACAATCAGCGCAAACCCCCCCTGTCAGGAGAGCCGCCGATCGGCTCTCCTCTACTCGCGTCTGTCAGACGCGAGTGAGAAAGAGCCGATCAACGGCTCTTCCTGTTTACATCGTGATCAGCCGTGATTGGACCCGGCTGATCACGTGGTAAAAAGCCTCTGCCGGAGGCTCTTTACCGAGATCAGTGTAGCGGCTGTTATCCTGCAGGACGTCAATAGACGTCCAGTGTGGATAACACAACCACTTCCCGGACGTCAATCTCCTATTGACTGGGCGGGAAGTGGTTAAAGTTTCATGAGTCAAGTGAGCAGGTTTGGTTTATAGAAACATAGCGTCCAAGATTTGCCTCGCAATACCTACAAGTCTCTCCCAGACACCACCCATATGTGAGGAGTGTGGAGGATTAAAGACCCATGTACATCCTCTGTCTTGGAGAAAGTCTTGCAATTGTGATTCGCTGTCACAAATGGTAAGTTCTTTGCAGGCTCCCACAAAGTTTGTTCCTCTGTCAGATCGAAGCAGTTTTGCTGGGCCACGAATTGAGAAGAATCTCCTCAAGGCATTAATAAAGCTTGATGTTGACATGGCTTCAAGTAGCTCTATGTGTACAGCTCGGGTGGACAAACAAGTGAAAAGGACTGCCGATCGTTTACTGTCCGCGCTGCCTCCTCTAGTGCGACGGGTTAAAACAGACCACGGACCAAATACATCTAAGCCCACCTTGGTGAAAGGTGGTTGAGCAATTACTCTGTCCTCTGGTAGCTCTGCCATCTTTTGACTTTGTAATCTTCCTCGCAGCTTGCGACTGATGACACATTTGTGTATAACAGCTGATACCAAGCGTTTGCCCCCAAGAATACAGAAACCTGCCGATCTAATTGCACCTTCTGTGATGTGTCGCCCTTGGTGAACTACTTGTTCAAGATAGTACCTAACAAGCAGTGTCGCAATGTGGTGATCATAAGCAGTGCCGGGACAAGGTCATCAAGCGCCCAGGGCAAAGATGCCAAACTGCGCCCCCCTTTCCTTTAGGGTTAGGGTCTAGGTGCCCCCCCCCCATCCCTGCAATAAACCATTGTGCCAGGGGCAGCCGCCCCTCCTGCCCACCCCTTGTCCTGGCCCTGATCATAAGGTATAATGACAGGCTGTTTCTCTTCCTCTGTAAGTTCAGCATAAGACAAACGTCCACCTACTCTCAACAACCCATTTTTGTCTAAAAAGGGGCTAAGCCGCCTAAGACGGCTTTGTTTTGGGAATGTCTTTTTGTTTTTTGATGCAGTCAATTTCTTTCTGGAAGTGTTTATTTTGATCAGAAGCAATTATACCAGACTTTGCCTGAGCAAGTTCCACTAGATTGACCTGTTCATGGAAACTTTCCCACCTTCTGACCTGATCGCTGTTGGTTTCTCTCCAGAAAGTTTTAGCGACATGGATGAGTCTGGCTAGGGTCTTAACTAATATCTTCCAGCAAGAAAATCTATCAAAGCAATGTGAGTGAAGTGTGGCTTCAGAAGCTTTGGTACTGAAACTCGTAATTTCCGCTCTGATTTCAGGGTCAGCTTCGGGCTCTATGAGTGGATAAACATTAGCAGTGTCTATCTGCTCACAGTGTGGTTGGTACAGAAAGGATGGTGTTAGCCATGACTAAGCACTAGATCGTAGTGCGAAACGCGTCGGCTGTACCCCACTATTTGCTGTGACTTGTAGTGCTCCATGTTTTTTTACCAATAAGAGGCAACCTTCATGGTTTTTTGGGAGTGCGGCTGTCCATATGTTCTAACTTTTCCTGCTTCAAGCATTGCCAGCACCCGTGGTTCCTGGGAGGACATTGATTACCAATTACACTCACCTGGAGCGGTATCCTTTTCTCTGCAGAAAGGATGGGCCTGAGAACCATATAGGGCTCTTTCACACGGAGGATCCGTTCAGGTCCGCCTGTCAGTTTTTTAGGCGGACCTGGACGGATCCTCCATGTAGCCCTACGGAGGCACGGATGTCAGCGGTGACATGTCCGCTGACATCCGCTCCGACAAAGTGTGACGGAGGAAAACCCTATTTTTCCTTCCGTCGGCGGAGCGGATCGGATGACAACGGACTTTACGGTCCGTCATCATCCGATTCCCCATAGGGGAGAGCGGCGCTCTGACAGGGCGGTCCCTGCACAGTATGCGGGGACCGCCCAGTTATCCATCGGCTCACCGCTTTCCCCGACTTGTTCATTCCCCGACTTAGTTGGGGTAGGCGGTACACTTTGGTGGGGGTCGGCCACGCCCAGTGACCTTTGACCTCTGGGGACCCGCCCTCTGACCTTTGACCTCTGGGGGAGATCCCTGTTCAAGAGCCTGGGTCCTAGCCTTGTTCTTAAAGGGAGAACCCTAACCCTAACCCGCTGAGCAAGCGGAGCTTCACGGGGCGGATCTTCACGGATCTGCTCCGTGTGAAAGGACCCATAGAGTTCTGAAGGCATGCTGCTTGAGTAGGTCTAGTGGCATAATCTGCAGGGTTTTGCTCTGTAGGTACATAGAACCACTGATCTGAGTGTGAAGATTGCCTGATTTTATTCACTCTGTTGTGTAGAGGAGTCACAGTATTGTGTTGACCTGCCAAAGCTTTCCTTGACAACAAAGCTGTTGTGACAGGGACTGAGAAGAGATGTGCGTCCATTTGTTAACACAGACGTCTTCAAAGTGCTAATGTTGTCAGGCTGGTGCTAATGTTGTCAGGCAAACTTCTCCTACAATGACCCACCCCAGGTCCAGTCTCTGTGCATAGGGGGCGTTATAAGGTCCATTGATTTGTTGGCGCACCTTGTGTACCTGAAGGATGTCTCTCCCAAGAAGTAGAAGGATAAAAACATCTGGCTCAACAGCTGGGATAAGGTGAGCAATTAAGCGGAGGTGAGGGTGGTGATAGGCTACTTCTGGAGAGGGAATCTCAGTTTTGTCGTCAGGTATCATGCCACACTCTATTAGGGTAGGAAGTGGGAACTGCACTTTCTTATTGAAGGATTCAATGGTAAAGTCAGTAGCTCTTCTCCCTATGGTTTCAATTGTCCCCACACATGTCCTTAGAGTGTATAGAACTGCACTTGCCTTGAGGTTAAAAATATCAAAGAAATCTGACTTTGCAAGGGATCTGTTGCTCTGTTCATCTAGCACTGCATACATTTTCACTGCCCTTTCTCTCTTGCCAGTGGGATACACAGTCACTAAACAGATTTTAGAGCATGATCGTGCACCCTTGCCTTGTCCACATACTTCAGTGCAATTAGACATTACTGAGGAGCGTGGGGTCTCTTGTTGCTCCCTGCCCTGATCTTTCCTGGGTTCTACAGTCTCTAGTGGGGCAGGAGCAGGGCCTGGGTGCACATCTGCAATATGTCTCTCACTGCCACATTCTGTACATTCTACTGGTATTTTGCAGTCTTTGGCAGTGTGATAAGTAGATCTGCAACACTTAAAACTGATGCCGTTTTGTTTAAGGAAGGACATCCGCTCTACAATGGGTTTGCTTCTAAAGCCTTTGCATTTCTTTAGTAGATGTGTTTTTTTGTGTATTGGGCAATGTCTATCAGGGTTTTCTATGGTGTGTACCTTGTGGGTGCTTTGGTAGTCTGTGACTTCTGAAGGTACAGCTGTTTTGTGTGTGGATACAGAGGTCCTACCGTGAGGTCTGTGAAGTTTCTCAGGTCTGTGTGGTTGATTGCCGCTGGTGGTGAAGGCGAAATTGGGATCACTTCGGATTTTCGCTTGCTGCTGGACAAACCTAGAAAACACAGAGAAAGGGGGAAAAGTGACTCCATAATCTTCTTTGAATTGACTTCCCACAAACATCCACTTGTCTTGCAGATTTGAGGGTAGTTTCTCTACTATGGGATTAGTGCCTCTAGCTGTATCTAGATATGAAAGTCCTGGCAAGTAGCCATCCTCTTTGGCATATTCTATCTCTAGTAGAACATCACCTAGTTCTTGTAGCCGCCACGTTGTCTCTGTAGCCCACCTTGGGAAAGACTTCAGTTTTTTTTTTCAACAGTGCTCCTTCTATTACCTCTGGGGATCCATACGTTTCTTCTAGTCTTTTCGAGGTCATGTTGAGTCCTGCTGCAGGGCTGAACAGGTTTGCTCTTCTCATCCTCTTAGCATGCTCTGCTGACTCGGTACCAAGCCATTTTATCATTAAATTAAACGTATCTGTTGGTGACAAGTTCAGACCTTCAGTGGAATTCACAAAGGAAGATCTCCATGCCTAATAGTTTTCAGGACAGTCATCAAATTGGAGAAAGCCTGAGCTAACCATTTATTTGCGGATGAGATATTTGGTGACATCCACTGCACATTGTTGTTCGCCCATGTAATCTATGGGTTGAGGTGATGGGAACACTTGTTTTTTTGTTCTTAGGGGTTTCTAGTGCTTCATTTTGATTTGCTGGCAGCCGCTGACCTCGTGTGGTTGATTGGGCCTTTTCAGGGGGTATGTTGATCTCGGCCTGAATTCCTTTGCTTCAGGTTTAAGAGACTGTTCCTTTGTGTGCGCATCAGTAAGGTTCTGGATGTACTCACTTCTGAGTCTTTATATGATTTCTCATTTCCTGACTGACTTGTTCCCATGTAGGCAGCGGCCTCTGCTTCAGCAGCTGTCGCTGCAGGATGAGCAATTTTGATTCTTATGCTGCGTACACACGACCGTTTTTCATGACGAGAAAAATTCTATTTTTTTATTTGGTCATTAAAAACGGTTGTGTGTGGGCTCCAGAGCATTTTTCACAACGTAAAAAATGGGCATTAAAAATTTGGAACGTGCTCTAATTGTTCTCGTCGTTTTTCACGTCGTCTTTTTTTTCTCGTCATGAAAAACGGCCATGTGTAGGCTTTAACGACATGAAAAAAATGCGCATGCTCAGAAGCAAGTTATGAGACGGGAGCGATCGTTCTGGTAAAACTAGCGCTCGTAATGGAGATAGCACATTCGTCACGCTGTAACGGACTGAAAAGCACAAGGCTGATAAGCGCGAATCGTCTCTCAACAAACTTTACTAACATGAGGATAAGCAAAGGCAGCCCAAAGGGTGGCGCCATCCGAATGGAACTTCCCCTTTTATAGTGCCGTCCTACATGTTGTACGTCACCGCGCTTTGCTCAAGCATTTTTTTCCACGATATAGTGTGTAGGCAAGGCAGGCTTGAGAAGAATCACGTCGAGAAAAACGCAGTTTTTTTCAATGACATTAAAAATGGTCGTGTGTACGCGGCATAATTCTGCTTTCTCCTGCATCATCATGGCTTTTTTTTCTGCTATGGCAGCTTTCTTTGCTGCTAACTCCTACATCATCATGGCTTCTTATTCTGCGTACTGTAGCTGGACGCGGGCAGCTTCTGCCTTGGCACGAGCTCTAACTGCTGAGGAACTTGCTGAGGACATCTTGCTAGCCCGTGAAGATCTGGACACATGCGATTGTGCATCGTCTTGCTGGGCACTGGGAATGTTCTCCCTGCCTTGCTGTGTCGGCGGTAGCGTGTCATCAGCCTGGCACTTTGTTCCTGATCTTAGACTCATGCTGCGGTAATGGCGTCTCAAATTATTCCGGACCGCCTTGTGGTTGTCTTTTTACTGGTATTCCAGACTGCCACAAGGAATTGTCTTTTTACTGTTCTGCTTTGCGTTATTGAACTGTTGTATAACACTAGTCAGACAGCTTAACAATAATTCAGAAGTCAAGAAACGTGAGACATCAAATCTGTATTTATTCTTTTTCCGAATAACTTTTTTGTAAAACTACAACAAAACATATGTGTCAGTACATTAAACATTATACAGCAGCCTAACTCCATCAGCGAGAGTACTCACATACAATTCCACCATTAGTCCAGGAATATATAGAGAGCTCTTCTTCATGCAGCTTGCTAGATCCAAAAGCAGTCATGAAATGAAGGAAATACAGTTCCAGGTTAAAGGTTACTGCTTCTAACTCTGAGGAAAATACCACTTCCTGTCACTAGATGGCAGCAACGTCAAACTAACATTGCAGTATAATATGTAAGAGCACATTGCACATATTACTGTGAACAATATGGGCAGAACACCTACTAATTGGGGCAGTACTCCTCCTCCTATTGACAACCAACCCTGAGGCCATATTTATTCTCACTGAGGCCGGGCCTGGGACATTTTCTGCTCCTGTCGGACACCATTTGGCCCCCCTAAAGTCTGTAGGACAATAAAACTGACCCTTTGTTTGAAAAGTTTGGAGACCCCCTGCATTAGATGATAAAGCTGCACAAAGGCAGGCTTAGCCCTGTCAAAGCGCCAGCCATGAACTTGGCTCACCCTCAAAGCAACAGTCACTCCCAGCCTGGCTAGTATTTCTGCCTTTAGCAATGTATAATCTAGGGTTGCCACCATCCCTTTAAAACGGAACACATATTAATGACACGTGTTCTGTGGCTGACTAAGGAAGTAATTAAACTCACTTGGTGCCTTATTTGCATTAAATTAGCCTCAGAACCTGTGTAATTCATATGTGTTCGGGTTTAAAGGGATGAGGTGACAACCCTAGTATAGTCCCATGCTGACTCTGAGACCAAATCACAATTCCCCAGTTGAGGATCTGCAGTCGGGAAAGGGGCCAGTACATCCACCCATTCTTTCTCAGGCAGACCTTCCCTTTGTCAGGGCTGGGCTTCTAGAAGCTCTCTTCTCAGTGCTCAAGTCTGCTTAGCTGTCGGTTAATTACCAGCCACTCATTGTTTTCACAGTGGCTCACCTGGTTACTATTACCTGCCTCATCAGTCCAGCCTACAGCCAGCCCCTTCTGGCTATTTATAGTGCCTTGTTCATGTCTTTCGTGCCTTCACCTTATTTAACATATCCCGAGTGTCTCTGCTGAGTTCCTGTTAAAGACTTTGCCCAGCTGATGTCCCTTTTGGTTCCTAATCTTTGGCTTCCGACTACGCTGATCTCTGACTTCCTGATTACCGGCTCATCGGATTCCCTGTTTTGGCTTCCGAACCCTGGCTTATGTTTTGACTATGTTCCTGATCTATATTATATGTTTCTATTACATTAAAGCTGTGATTTTTATTTATTTTTTTTACTGCATTTTCTGTCTCAGTCTGATTCATGGTTCCTGACACCCTTGTTGCAATCCACTCAGATATTGCCATAGAAGCTTCAACATTATCCCTGGCTGTCATCTTAAACATGGTCCACTGCACTGCTTTCCACCCTCCACCTGCTTTCCCACCCTCTCAGCCTGATGGGTCACTGCCTTCTGTAAACCAGTAAGCAGTTTGTCTCTTGTTGAGGGCAAACAACATCAACATGGGGACAAGGTGCTTTGGGGGGGACCCCAAAGCACCCATCCCATGTTGAGGGCAAATGGCCTGGTATGATTCAGGTAGGGGGGCGCTCGCTCGTCAACCTCCCCTGTAGAGTCTACACTGAATATCTAGTCTACACTAAATGCAGAGTATATATATTGTCATGGAAATTCCACTATACGCTGCCTGTAATCCATGTCTCCTAATAAAGCGCTCCTTTCAACCATTTTGGTATAATGCATCTGTGTACAACCCTGTTTCTCGTATCTTTCCAAGTAAACAGACATGACCACCATCCTCACATCCTTAGCTCCACAGGCAGACTTGAGTAAGCATCATTTGATGTGAAACATGTCAGCTAATTTTTGATCAGTGTGTCGTGATGTGCAGTGTATGTTTTGGATTCCTGGACTTTTGAAATAAAGGCTTTTTATCTTGGAGTGCTGCTATCCAGAAAAATCCTTTTCCTATTTTATCCACAGGCAGACTTGCCGATAATGGGCGAAATCTTTATTTTATATAACAATAGAGCTTGTTAGCTTTGCAATCGGCCAATCAAGCACAGGCATTCCTTCAAACAGGAGGAGTTATACAAATCTCAACCAATGAACAATGACTAGGGGAGTCTATGGGCGTATCTGGGCAGGGGCAGTGTGTATGATTTCCCACCCCCTGTACCTGTAAGCCATGCTCTCCAGTAAGACAAAGGAAGCCGCATGGCTGGCCTTGAAATCATGGATGCTGTCCCTGACCATAACGCACTCAAAGACTGCCGTTTTCACCATTGGCGTGAATCCTTATTCTGTATTGTTCGCAGAACAACGCATACCCGGATTATACTACCATTCCCGAGGATGGGAGATTATCTGCAGGAACACGCCATAGCCTCCCTATGTGTTGATCAGACACACAAGCGTACATCCCCCATAACCGATAATGTCTTTGCAGAGTGAAAACATTTCCTCCAGACGATCGTCTGTGCATTGTACAGGGGCCCTTCTCTGGCGGACATATCCGCACTCTGCAAACACTTCTCTGCATCCTCAAGAAGCTTTCCACTACCAAAACGGGTCTCGACCAGCGTCAGTCTGCCGCAGTCCACTACAGGAGAACTAACACTGGGAGACACTGTGACAATACATATTAAATACATCTTAATAAAATTTCCACAACGATATATATATATATATATATACATACATACTAGACTGTGTGTGTATGTATATATATATATATATATATATACAGTTTCTCCCAAAAGTGAGTACACCCCTCACATTTTTGTAAATATTTTATTATATCTTTTAAAGTGACAACACTGAAAAAATGACACTTTGCTACAATGTAAAGTAGTGAGTGTAAGGCTTGTATAACAGTGTAAATTTGCTGTCCCCTAAAATTAACTCAACACACAGCCATTAATGTCTAAACCGCTGGCAACAAAAGTGAGTACACCCCTAAGTGAAAATGTCAAAATTGGGCCCAAATTGTGAATATTTTGTGCGGCCGCCATTGTTTTGCCAGCACTGTCTTAACCCTCTTGGACATGAATAGGGATGAGCTTCGTGTTCGAGTCGAACATACGTTCGACTCAAACATCGGCTGTTCGATCGTTCGACGAAGATCGAACGATTTGGGCCGTTCGCGCCAAATTCGAGTGACGCGAACGGCCCACAATGCACTACGCCATCGCAGTGTCATCCAGGCGCTGTGATTGGCCAAGCATGCACTGTGACCCCGCATGCTTGGCCAATCACAGCGCCGGCAGCGAGGAGAGCAATGATTGGCCACAGGCAGGATGCCTGTGGCCAATTATTGCTGAGGGGGTTTAGTACACGCCCCACACTATAAAAGGCCGCCAGCGCGGCGGCCTTGTGTAGTGTGTTCCGGAGCAGGGAAAGAGAAGCATAGGCAGGGACAGTCATTTTTTTTCCTTTACTAATCCTGGATTCCTTGTGTTTAGGGACAAATAAGGATAGGTAGGGAGAGTGTCAGTGTGTTATTCTGTGCTAAACCTTGTTTGTAGGGACAGAGAAGGACAGTGAGGGAAAGTGTCAGTGTGCTATTCTGTTCTAAACCAATCTTGCTGAACCATATTTTAAATCCTTGAGTTTAGGGACAGAGAGGTACAGTGAGGGAAAGTGTCAGTGTGCTATTCTGTTCTAAACCAATTTTGCTGTTCCATATTTGAAATCCTTGAGTTTAGGGACAGAGAAGGACACTCGTGGAAACTATCAGTGTGCTATTCTGTGCTAAATCTTGTTTGTAGGGAGGGACAGAGTAGGACAGTGAGGGAAAGTGTCAGTGTGCTATTCTGTTCTAAACCAATTTTGCTGTTCCATATTTGAAATCCTTGAGTTTAGGGACAGAGAAGGACACTCGTGGAAACTATCAGTGTGCTATTCTGTGCTAAATCTTGTTTGTAGGGAGGGACAGAGTAGGACAGTGAGGGAAAGTGTCAGTGTGCTATTCTGTTCTAAACCAATTTTGCTGTTCCATATTTGAAATCCTTGAGTTTAGGGACAGAGAAGGACACTCGTGGAAACTATCAGTGTGCTATTCTGTGCTAAATCTTGTTTGAAGGGAGGGACAGAGTAGGACAGTGAGGGAAAGTGTCAGTGTGCTATTCTGTTCTAAACCAATTTTGCTGTTCCATATTTGAAATCCTTGAGTTTAGGGACAGAGAAGGACACTCGTGGAAACTATCAGTGTGCTATTCTGTGCTAAATCTTGTTTGTAGGGAGGGACAGAGTAGGACAGTGAGGGAAAGTGTCAGTGTGCTATTCTGTTCTAAACCTATTTTGCTGTTCCATATTTGAAATCCTTGAGTTTAGGGACAGAGAAGGACACTCGTGGAAACTATCAGTGTGCTATTCTGTGCTAAATCTTGTTTGTAGGGAGGGACAGAGTAGGACAGTGAGGGAAAGTGTCAGTGTGCTATTCTGTTCTAAACCAATTTTGCTGTTCCATATTTGAAATCCTTGAGTTTAGGGACAGAGAAGGACACTCGTGGAAACTATCAGTGTGCTATTCTGTGCTAAATCTTGTTTGTAGGGAGGGACAGAGTAGGACAGTGAGGGAAAGTGTCAGTGTGCTATTCTGTTCTAAACCAATTTTGCTGTTCCATATTTGAAATCCTTGAGTTTAGGGACAGAGAAGGACACTCGTGGAAACTATCAGTGTGCTATTCTGTGCTAAATCTTGTTTGTAGGGAGGGACAGAGTAGGACAGTGAGGGAAAGTGTCAGTGTGCTATTCTGTTCTAAACCAATTTTGCTGTTCCATATTTGAAATCCTTGAGTTTAGGGACAGAGAAGGACACTCGTGGAAACTATCAGTGTGCTATTCTGTGCTAAATCTTGTTTGTAGGGAGGGACAGAGTAGGACAGTGAGGGAAAGTGTCAGTGTGCTATTCTGTTCTAAACCAATTTTGCTGAACCATATTTGAAATCCTTGAGTTTAGGGACAGAGAGGTACAGTGAGTGAAACTGACAGTGTGCTATTCTGTTCTAAACCAATTTTGCTGTTCCATATTTGAAATCCTTGAGTTTAGGGACAGAGAAGGACACTCGTGGAAACTATCAGTGTGCTATTCTGTGCTAAATCTTGTTTGTAGGGAGGGACAGAGTAGGACAGTGAGGGAAAGTGTCAGTGTGCTATTCTGTTCTAAACCTATTTTGCTGTTCCATATTTGAAATCCTTGAGTTTAGGGACAGAGAAGGACACTCGTGGAAACTATCAGTGTGCTATTCTGTGCTAAATCTTGTTTGTAGGGACAGAGAAGGACAGTGAGGGAAACTGTCAGTGTGCTGTTCTGTGCTAAACCAATCTAGCTGAAGCATATTGCAAATCCTTGTGTTTAGGGACAGAGAAGGATAGGCAGGGGACAGTGTCAGTGTCATTGTTGCTAAGCCTCCTGCACAGTATACACCTGAAGGTAGCCCTTATTGCTCTTTTTCCCATCTCCCTGCAGGCCATCCATTAAAATGTCTGGAAGGCAAACAAGGAGAGGCAGACAGTCAGGAGGCAAAAAAAGAGGGCAAGCAGGCTCTGTGTCTGGGGGCAACAGTGCTGGTCGTGGACGCGGTGCATTGTCATCAGCACATGGCCATGGGACACGCTTGTCCTTCTTTTCGGCAGCTGGACATGTTGAGCCACATCATGCCGAAGACTTGGTAGAGTGGATGACCAAGCCCACCTCATCCTCCTCATCCTCTCTCCCCCAGGCTCAGGGTACTGGCAAAGCAGCTGCCAAAGCGTCCTCTTCTCTGGTATCATTATCTTCATTAGTCAATCCTTCCCTAGACCCACCATGTCCTCCTCCTGAGGAGTCCCCCGAACTGTTTGAGCACAGTGTTGGGTACATGCTCCAGGAGGATGCCCAGCGTTTCGAAGGATCTGATGATGATACCCAGCTAGAGGAAGGCAGTAGCGTGAGAGCAGAGAGAGGGGATGCTCAAGAAGGACACCAATCTGGCAGTCATGCTCCAGCAGCTGCAGCATACTGCCAGATTGGCTCCAGTGATGAGGAGGGAGGGGATGATGAGGTCACTGACTCCACGTGGGTGCCTAATAGGAGAGAGGAGGAGGAGGAGGATGAGGAGGAGGCACATCTCCAACGAGGCAGGATGCCCTTGAGTGGCCAGCGTATGGGCAGCACACCGACGGAATCACACCGCAGAGCTCCGCCTGTGCAGGGCGCTGCCTCTGCCCGTCATTCAAAAAGTTCTTTGGTGTGGGCCTTTTTTGAGGCGAGTGCATCAGATCGCACAGCTGCTGTTTGCAACATATGTCTCAAGCATATATCGCGTGGCCAAAACATCAGCCGCTTGGGCACCACATGCTTGATCAGACATATGTTGACCTGCCATGCAACTCGTTGGCAAGCCTACCTTAAAGACCCACACCAAAGAACAAAGCTGACCTCTTCTTGCACCGCATCAGCTGGGATCTCCAACCCCAGTATACCTTCAGTCCTCTCTGAAACCTGCTCTGAGAGGAATGAAGGTGTAGAATTAGGTGTGTCACAGCCAAGTACTTGCGGGCACTCTGCTAGCAGTACACCAACGTCCGATTCTAGCAGGCAAATTTCCCTGCCCCAGCTGCTGGACCGTCGAAAGAAGTTCACTCCCAGCCATCCACATGCCCAGCGGTTGAATGCTAGCTTGGCTTAATTGCTAGCGCTTCAACTGCTGCCTTTTCAGTTGGTAGACTCGGCCCCCTTCCGTGAGTTTGTGCAATGTGCGGTTCTTCAGTGGCAGGTTCCCAAACGCCACTTTTTCGCACTGAAGGCGATTCCGGCTCTCTACAGGCATGTGGAAGGCAATGTCTTGGCCTCGCTGGACAGGGCGGTCAGCGGTAAGGTGCATATTACCGCTGACTCATGGTCCAGCAGGCATGGACAGGGACGTTACCTTTCTTTCACGGCCCATTGGGTCACTCTTTTGGCAGCTGGGAAGGATGCAGGACAAGGTGCAGTAGTGTTGGAGGTTGTTCCACCGCCACGCCTCCAAAATGCTACTACTGGTTGTGACACACCTCTCTCCTCCACCCCCTCCTCTTCTTCTTCCTCCATGGCCTCTTCCTGTGGTTTGTCCTCGGAACCAGCGGTGCTCCGTAGGCGTTCAAGGGGCTACGCAAGTACGCAGGAAAAAAGATGCCATGCCGTGCTTGCGCTGGTGTGTTTGGGGGACAGGAGCCACACTGGGGCAGAGGTCCTGTCTGCTCTGCAGGGGCAGGCCGAGAGGTGGTTGACGCCACGCCAGCTTAAGCCAGAAATGGTGGTTTGCGACAATGGCACCAACCTCCTCTCCGCCCTCCGACAGGGACAACTGACCCATGTGCCCTGTATGGCTCACGTCCTTAACCTGGTGGTGCAGTGGTTCTTGGGCAGGTACTCGGGCTTACAGGATGTCCTGAGGCAGGCCAGGAAAGTCTGTGTGCATTTCCGCAGATCTTATAATGCCAGTGCTCGCCTGGCTGAGCTGCAAAAGGAGTTGAACCTGCCCAAGAACCGCCTTATATGTGACATGCCCACCAGGTGGAACTCAACGTTGGCCATGCTGCAGCGGCTGCACACGCAGCAGAGGGCCATCAATGAGTACCTGTGCGACTACGGCACCAGGACAGGGTCAGGGGAGCTCGGGTTTTTTTCACCACGCCAGTGGGGCATGATCAGGGATGCATGCACTGTCCTGGCACCATTTTAGGAGGCCACGAGGATGGTGAGCAGTGACAGTGCATGCATCAGTGACACTGTACCTCTTGTTCACCTGTTGGAGCACACTCTGCGTGGAATAATGGACAGGGCACTTAAGGCAGAACAGAGGCAGGAAGAGGAGGACTTCCTTGCCTCTCAAGGCCCCCTTTACCCAGACAGTGTTCCTTCTGTCCCACCCATCGCACAGGAAGAGGAGGAGGAGGAGGAGGATTGTGTCAGCATGGAGGTGGAGGCTGGCACTCAGCATCATCAGCAGCAGTCTTTTAGGGATGATTTACAGTCCCAAGAAACCAGTGGACTTGTACATGGCTGGGAGGAGGTGGCTGCGGATCATGTCGTCCTTAGTGACCCAGAGGACTCCGGACTGAATGCCTCAGCTAACCTACGCTGCATGGCCTCCCTGATCCTGCAAAGTCTGCGGAAGGATCCTCGTATTCTTCGGATCAAGGAGAGGGACCATTACTGGCTGGCCACTCTCCTTGATCCACGGTACAAGGGTAAGGTTGCGGACCTTATCTTACCGTCGCAGAGGGAGCAGAGGATGAGACAACTCCGGGAGGCCTTGCAGAAAGGTCTGTGCAACGCGTTCCCAGAGACTGAGAGGTTACAAACTCCTGGTCCTGGACAACGAGTTGCTGAGGCTTCGGGCAGTCAAAGAAGGAGCGGTGGGGAAGGTGGCCGTCTGACCGATGCGTTCAGACAATTCTTTAGTCCGCAGCCCCAAAGTATGATCGGTTCCAGCAACCATCGCCAGCGTCTGATATACATGGTCCAGGAATACCTAGGGGCAAGGTCAGACTTGGACACCTTCCCCATCAAAAATCCTCTGGCTTACTGGGTCTTGAGGATGGATCACTGGCCAGAGCTTGCACAGTATGCAATTGAGCTACTGGCCTGTCCTGCATCCAGCGTTTTTTCAGAACGCACATTCAGTGCTGCTGGAGGATTTGTCACGGATCACAGGGTGCGCCTGTCCACCGACTCGGTTGATCGACTGACTTTCATCAAGATGAACCAGTCTTGGATCACCACCAGCTACCACACACCTGATGCTGATATAACAGACTAATTGATTTTAAAATGTCACATCCCTTCAAGACTGATGCTGATGCTGAATGCCTGTGCTGTTATGTTGACTGGCTATCCTCCTCCTCCTCCTCAATGATACGATTAATGATGATAGCTTGGAAGATCATTTTGGTTTATGGGTGACGCCACCAGTGGCTAAGGCCCAATTTTTCAGCCCCTGTTTAACAGGGGCGTGTAATTAAAATTTTGGATGCAATACTTTGCACCAGGCCTCATTGCTGTGCTCCAAGTACAGTATCTGTGAGGGGTTGCAGTGTTGTGCCACCAGTGCCTAAGGCCCAATTTTTCAGCCCCTCTTCAACAGGGGCATGCAATTATAATTATTGATCTAATAATTCACAGCAGGGCCCATTGCTGCGCCCACCAAGAGTAACTGTCAGGCCTTACAGTATTGTGGCACCAGCACCACCATCACCACCACCAAAGGCCTAATTTTTCAGCCCCTGTTCAACAGGGGCATGCAATTATAATTATTGATCTAATAATTCACAGCAGGGCCCATTGCTGCGCCCACCAAGAGTAACTGTCAGGCCTTACAGTGTTGTGGCACCAGCACCACCATCACCACCACCACCACCACCAAAGGCCCAATTTTTCAGCCCCTGTTCAACAGGGGCATGCAATTATAATTATTGATCGAATAATTCACAGCAGGGCCCATTGCTGCGCCCACCAAGAGTAACTGTCAGGCCTTACAGTGTTGTGGCACCATCACCACCACCACCACCACCACCAAAGGCCCAATTTTTCAGCCCCTATTCAACAGGGGCATGCAATTATAATTATTGATCTAATAATTCACAGCAGGGCCCATTGCTGCGCCCACCAAGAGTAACTGTCAGGCCTTACAGTGTTGTGGCACCAGCACCACCATCACCACCACCACCACCACCAAAGGCCCAATTTTTCAGCCCCTGTTCAACAGGGGCATGCAATTATAATTATTGATCGAATAATTCACAGCAGGGCCCATTGCTGCGCCCACCAAGAGTAACTGTCAGGCCTTACAGTGTTGTGGCACCAGCACCACCATCAAAGGCCCAATTTTTACTACCACTGATCAACAATTATATGTTATTACAATTCCTGATATAATAGTTGACAGCAGGGCGTTCCAGCACCCACCAAGAGTAACTGTGAGTGCTTACAGTGTTGTGCCAACACCAACACCTAAGGGGCCAATTTCTGCAGAGTATATACGGCAGGTCCCTACTTTCAAACATCAAACTTACAAACGACTACTACTTGCAAACGGAAGAAGACAACAGGAAGTGAGAGGAAATCTACCCCTTGGAAGGAAAATTCTCTCCTGTAAGAATTAATATGGGAGAAAGGTGTCTCCTCTCTACTGATGCTTTATCACCAATCCTTGTTTCAATAAAAACACCACATTTCAAAAACAGTTGTCATTGGGACGAAAAGTGAGGTGAAATGTTCTGAACAGGGGCACAGACAGCAAAAAAAATGTGACAGGGGTGATAACCATTTCCTATGTTTTCCAAAAAGCTAAAAAAAAGGAATTTGGCATAGAGCTTCACTTAAACAATGCAGCTGTTTAAAATTACAAACAGATTCTACATAAGAACAAACCTACAGTCCCTGTCTTGTATGCACCGCCTGTATACGGCTGTTCAGAGTATATAGGGCCTTTTTTATTTTGTGTGCGGGGTTCCCCTTAATATCCATACAAGACCCAAAGGGGCTGGTAATGGGCTGGGGTAGGGGGGGTGGTTGATGGGGTAGCTATGCCATTTTTCCTAAAGATTTTCATCCATATTACCGGGACCAGACATTACATTAAAGCCGCAAGCAGTTTTAAATGGCTTTTTTTCCTTTAGAAATGTTATTTTGTGCAGGGACAGTTCTAAACACGGGAAACACGTGGCACTTCACAGGCATACTTTAGACACCCCCCAGGTACAATATTTAAAGGAATATTTGACTTTTTTTTTTTTCACTTTATGCATCATTAAAATGACTGCTCCCGGAAAACGTCCGTTTTTAAAACTTCTTTTTGCATTGATACATGTCCCCTGGTGCAGAACCCGGGTTCCCAAACCCTTTTTAGGACAATAACATGCATAATAGTCGTTATAATTAGCACTTTAGAATTCGAACGTTCGCATCCATTGTATTTAATAGGGTTCTAATGTTCGTGCAAACTTTCGGTCCGTTCGCGGGTTCTGGTGCGAACCGAACCCGGGGGTGTTCGGCTCATCACTAGACATGAAGTTCACCAGAGCCACTGGAGTCCCCTTCTACTACTTCATGATAACATCACGGAGCTGGTGGATGTTAGAGGCTTTGCGCTCTTCCACCTTACGCCCGGCGGATAAGGACCCCCTTGTACTGCGCATGCGCAGCGCCGAGTCTCCGATAATAGTCAAACATGTAGAGCTGAGAGTCAGCTCTACACGGCGCCTGCGCAATGATTATGACACATGCCGCACGCTGCTAGTGCTACTCTGAAGGGGCGAGGGTGATTTTAGCAATAAAGGACTCATCTTAGCCGGGGGGTGTTAAAACAAAAGAAGGGCTAACCAGCAATGTCGATGGGCGGATTTTGCAATGTTCCCCGCTAAGACGTGTACTTTATTGGTAAAATCACCCCCGCCCCTTGCAGAGTAGCACTAGCATCGGCAGCGTGCGGCATGAGTCATAGTCATTGCGCAGGCGCCGTGTAGAGCTGACTCTGAGCTCTACATGTTCGGCTATTTTCAGAGGATCAGTTGAGGTTCGTTTTGCGCAAGCGCCGCACCGCTCCTGCGCAGTACAGGGGGGTCCTAACTTATTCAGCAAGACACCAGCAGCACTCGTACAGCCCCAGACCATGACACTCCCACCACCATGCTTGACTGTAGGCAAGACAGACTTGTCTTTGTACTCCTCACCTGGTTGCATCCATCAAGAGCCTCTGGTTTATAGACCAGATACATTCTAAATATAGAGCCATTTATCCAACTGTCCATCCAGAGCCTCTGAATTATAGACCGGATACATTGTGAATATTGTGCCATTTATACAACTGTCCATCTGGAGTTGCTGGATTGTAGATCAGACACATAATAAATATAGAGATGAGATCTTTTCCTATTATATAGAGTGGAACACAGAGACAGAAAGAGTGTGATTGTACAGACACAGGAAGTGCAATCTGAGCTGGAGAGAAAGTGAGGTCAGATGCAGACAGGAAGTGATAGATGCACAGGAAGTGATGGGACAGGAAGTGATGTAAGTAAGGAACAAAAAGGACGTCCTGGGTGAGGGGTGAGTTGTGAGGAAATAAAAAGAAAACATTGTTGGAACTGGCAGCAGAGGAAGTAATAATATTAATTTATTTAGAAGGACACAAGGATCTCTACAAGGACGTCATGATGGAGAATCAGCCGCCCCTCACATCACCGGGTAAGAGGAGACTTTATTGTAAAGGAGAGAGCAGTACGGAGGGTCAACGTAGAAATTAGGGTGACCACGCGTACCGGATTGCCCGGGACAGTCCCGCATTTTGCAGGTCTGTCCCGGTCACATTCATTCCAGGACAATACAGTGTCCTGGAATGAAACTGACACAGCCACCCCCCCCCCCCCGGGCCAATCTGATGCCCCCAAAAAAGGCCGCCACATCACCGCTTTACTCACTGACAGTACTTGTCTTGGCCGGGAATGCCTGGAGGAGCACAATCCCCGCCCCCTGCTTGTGATTGGAGAAATCATAAATCCCGCCTCTTGTGTCCAATCCCTGTGCTGTGATTTGTTACAGCACAAGCTGATTTTTGGGAAGGGAAGGTGTCCCTGAATGGTAGTTTGGAAATGTGGTCACCCTAACCTAGATCCCCCCCATCATCTGATAAACACATAGAAACAATGTATTCAGTCAGTGTGTGTGTTTCCTACAGATGGATCCAGTAATGGGAACCCACCAGAGAGATGTCCCCGTCCTCTGTATTCCCGGGATTCCACACAGGAAGATCACACCATCCCTCACCATCATCAGGTAGGTGGGACTGAGCAATTAGAACTCAAATACGTTGTAGAATTCTACGCTTCAAAATAACATTCTTTTATTTCATCTCTTGTTTCCTTTTATAAATCCGTTTTATCATATTTGGTGTTTAGGGTGAAGAACTGAAAGACATCAAAGTTGAGGTTAAATTAGAAAAAGAAGAGAAGTCCGGGGATCAGAAGTCTATGGAGGAGGGTGATCCTCTGTATTCCGGGGATTCCACACAGGAAGATCACACCATCCCTCACCATCATCAGGTAGGTGGGGCTGGGCATCTAGACCTAAATATATATTCTAAGCCATGAGATGACGTTCTTCTGTGTAGTCTCTTGTTTTACTTCAACATCTGAAGTGCAGCCTTTGTTACCCCCATCCCTGTTTCTAGCTACTTTGAGCGCCCTACATTTTTCACCCCCATTTTTATTCTTTTAATATACATTCCTTTCCTCTGTGGGTCTTAAGCCCAGACACATCGCGGGTCCTCTTCATCCTCTTGTTCTTCCAACGGAGGGTACATACTGAATGTCATTTGTGTCCTTTATGTCTGCCTTGAGGTGACTTTAATAGATGTTTTCTATTATTTTTGGTGTAGGGTGAAGAACGGATTAATATAAAAGCTGAGGTTAAAGAAGAAGAAGTAGAGACGTATGTGGGGGGTGATCAGCCATTCACGGAGGAGGTTGGGATGATTATGAAAAGTGAACAGGAGGACATTTCTCTACCTTGTGACACAGGTAGGTAACAGACATTGTGGAAAAAACAGGTCAAAGTCTCATTTTACTTCTAAGTATAAGGATTGTAGTGTAAAAAAATGTTAGATAATTATCAGATCTTCACATCATCCTATCGGCAGGTTCTAAAAGGTTAAATATGTGTTTGCCTACTAAAGGGTTAATGTGTGGTGTGGTAAGAGTTAACACTTGGTGCTGTGATGTTCCTTCCCCTGCATGTGTCACTTCCTGATTCTGAACCGGATCGGACCTCGTGGTCTGTTCCTGTATGGGAGGTGATCAGTGAGGACACTGTAAAGAGGTGAACTGAACTGTGTGGTGGAGTTTCCCCTCAGCGGGACCCCTGGATGGGTTCCAACCAGGGCCGGGACAAGGGGTGGGCTGGAGGTGTGGCTGCCCTGGGCGCAATGGTTTACTGTAGGGATGGGGGGGTGCCTTCCTTCTGTTACAAGGCTGATAGGAGTAGTGATAGTGACAGTGATTTAGACAAGGGAGTCTATATCTGTGAATAGTTTATACAGAGTTGTCACAGATACTGGTACACCAGTGTATTTAGGTGTATATATACAGAGTACCGCCTACTTTAACCCATTCTTTGCCACTAATATACGTCAGCAGCAGATGGTTTTAAGCACTGACAAGCCGACTGTTGGCTGTCAGGAGGAAGTGATCAGGTGGCTGTATAACTTCCACACCACCTCTCTCCCCACGTGCACCCCTGCCATGTTTCACCCCACTTGTGGGTCCAGGACCTCCATGGTGGGTGTCGCTACATAGAGGGGAGTGAGACCAATGAATTTTATTTCACTGACCTCCCTTTCTTAGTAAGAACCTGGAAGCTACAGTCAGGTCCATAAATATTGGGACATCGACACAATTCTAATCTTTTTGGCTCTATACACCACCACAATGGATTTGAAATGAAACGAACAAGATGTGCTTTAACTGCAGACTTTCAGCTTTAATTTGAGGGCATTTACATCCAAATCAGGTGAACGGTGTAGGAATTACAACAGTTTGTATATGTGCCTCCCACTTTTTAAGGGACCAAAAGTAATGGGACAGATTAACAATCATCAATCAAACTTTCACTCTTTAATACTTGGTTGCAAATCCTTTGCAGTCAATTACAGCCTGAAATCTGGAACGCGATGACATCACCAGACGCTGGGTTTCATCCCTGGTGATGCTCTGCCAGGCCTCTACTGCAACTGTCTTCAGTTCCTGCTTGTTCTTGGGGCATTTTCCCTTCAGTTTTGTCTTCAGCAAGTGAAATGCATGCTCAATCGGATTCAGGTCAGGTGATTGACTCTGCCATTGCTGGGGTTGTCCCGATACCACTTTTTTAAGACCGAGTACAAGTACCGATACTTTTTTCCAAGTACTCACCGATACCGATTACCAATACTTTTTTTCAATGTCATGTGACAGTTTGAAAGATGGGGACTGATAGGTGGCACTGACAGGTGGCACTTATGGGCACTGACTGGTGACTGGCGCTGATGGGCACTGATGGCACTTGTGGGCACTGAAAGGTGGCACTTGTGGGCACTGAAAGGTGGCACTTGTGGGCACTGAAAGGTGGCACTTCTGGTTACTGATAGCACTGAAAGGTGGCACTGATAGCACTGAAAGGTGGCACTTGTGGGCACTGATAGATGGCACTGATTGCACTGATAGGTAGTACTTGTGGGTACTGATAGGTGGCTGGCACTGAAATGCTGCGGGGGGAAAAAAAATGACACAGGATTTAAAAAAAAGCAGCAGCAGACATCTTGTTACACCCAGCCCATATGGCTGGGTGTAACAAGATGTCTGCTGCTGCTTACTGCAGCCGAGTGCAGGGTGTACCAAGATGGGCGTGGGGACGTTCAGCCGCTGACGGCGACCGAATGTGACAGCACCAGTCACCGATCCTGATGCGGCTGCGCCCTGCACCCCGCCAGCTTACCAAGTTTAACTGCAGGTGAGGGACTCGCTCTCCGCCCGCGGACTCCGTCCACCGACTGCCCGCCCTCTCCAGCCAGACTCCATCCACACTTTCCTTCACAGACTCTGCCCGCCCCCTCTCCAGCCAAACTCCGCCTGCACTCTATGTCCACAGACTCTGCCCGCCCCCTCTCCAGCCAAACTCCGCCTGCACTAGTCTCCGTCCACAGACTCTGTCCGCCCTCTCCAGCCAGACTCCGCCCGCACTCTCCCGCCCTCCCCGGCCACAAAAAAAAAGTATCGGGTGAAGCATCGGGAGCATTTGCGCGAGTACAAGTACTTGCGCAAATGCTTGGTATAGGTCCCGATACCGATACTAGTATCGGTATCGGGACAACCCTAGCCATTGCATAACATTCCACTTCTTTCCCTTTAAAAAACTCTTTGGTTGCTTTCGCAGTATGCTTCGGGTCATTGTCCATCTGCACTGTGAAGCGCCGTCCAATGAGTTCTGAAGCATTTGGCTGAATATGAGCCGATAATATTTCCCGAAACACTTCAGAATTCATCCTGCTACTTTTATCAGCAGTTACATCATCAATAAATACAAGAGAACCAGTTACATTGGCAGCCATACATGCCCACGCCATGACACTACCACCACCATGCTTCACTGATGAGGTGGTATGCTTTGGATCATGAGCAGTTCCTTTCCTTCTCCATACTCTTCTCTTCCCATCACTCTGGTACAAGTTGATCTTGGTCTCATCTGTCCATAGGATGTTGTTCCAGAACTGTGAAGGCTTTTTTAGATGTTGTTTGGCAAACTCTAATCTGGTCTTCCTGTTTTTGAGGCTCCCCAATGGTTTACATCTTGTGGTGAACCCTCTGTATTCACTCTGGTGAAGTCTTCTCTTGATTGGTGACTTTGACACACATACACCTACCTCCTGGAGAGTGTTCTTCATCTGACACACATACACCTACCTCCTGGAGAGTGTTCTTCATCTGACACACATACACCTTCCTCCTGGAGAGTGTTCTTCATCTGACACACATACACCTACCTCCTGGAGAGTGTTCTTCATCTGGCCAACTGTTGTGAAGGGTGTTTTCTTCACCAGGTAAAGAATTCTTCGGTCATCCACCACAGTTGTTTTCCGTGGTCTTCCGGGTCTTTTGGTGTTGCTGAGCTCACCGGTGCGTTCTTTCTTTTTAAGGATGTTCCAAGCAGTTGATTTGGCCACACCTAATGTTTTTGCTATCTCTCTGATGGGTGTGTTTTGTTTTTTCTGCCTAATGATGGCTTGCTTCACTGATAGTGACAGCTCTTTGGATCTCATATTGAGAGTTGTCAGCAACAGATTCCAAATGCAAATAGCACACTTGAAATGAACTCTGGACCTTTTATCTGCTCCTTGTAAATTGGATAATGAGGGAATAACACACTCCTGGCCATGGAACAGCTGAGCAGCCAATTGTCCCATTACTTTTGGTCCCTTAAAAAGTGGGAGGCACATATACAAACTGTTGTAATTCCTACACCGTTCACCTGATTTGGATGTAAATACCCTCAAATTAAAGCTGAAAGTCTACAGTTAATGCTCATCTTGTTCGCTTCATTTCAAATCCATTGTGGTGGTGTATAGAGCCAAAAAGATTACAATTGTGTCGATGTCCCAATATTTATGGACCTGACTGTATGTGGATGACATCACTTCCGGGTCCGGCTGTCACTTTCCCGGGTTGTTGTGGTTGAGGGGAAAAAGCGAATGGAGCGCAATATGTACTTCATTACCTTCAATGGAAGGCAGATGAGACATCGCTGGTCAAACAGACCCCTAAAGTCACATTAAAGGGTTAGTTTGCCTAATACAGAAAAACTGTAAAGGTGACCGAACACCGGACCCCCTTCACCCCCCACCCCCGGTCCTCACTGTACTTACCGTCAGCCATCCTCTACTATCAGGACTCTCTCACCACTCCAATGGTCAGGATATGAAATACCCCACTGCTCTGTCTTCTCCATACTGAGCTGCCAGGATGGACCAGATGGATTCTGATTGGTCAGCGCCATCACATGTAAAGCGGGGTCCAGGAGGGGGGGAGGGGATCTGGTGTTAGTTCAGCTTTACATTTCTTCTGTAGAGGTGATCTAACCCTTTAATAAACCATTGCACTAACAGCTTAGGTTGTCTCCACACTGATGGAGGGGGGATGGTGACACCCTAGGACACCAGCATTGTAAATCTTGGAGGAAGTTTTTTTTTTCCATATTTTGATGTTACAGTTGTACCCAGTTCCACGCCAGAGCTCTGTGAAAGTGGTGACTGTTAGACCAACGTGACTTTTTTTTCTTGCTGACTCAGCTTGGAGTCCATATATGATCTGCAAACTCTTCATCATATAAAATCCAGCCAATCCGATGTAGTAACAATCCACTAACGCGTTTTGGATAATGAAGCCTCAGTCATAAGTATTTCTTATTTTAGAATTAGCAGATCATATATGGACTCGGTGTGAAGACTTTTCTGATTGGTTTTGGAGGGAGAACAGGAGCCCAGCTGTGAGATCGGCATTTCCACTTATTCCACCGACGGGGGGAGGAGCTAAAACTCCAGTTATTTGTCATCTACTGAGATTTTTTATATTTTTTTTCCTTCTTTCCAACAGATGGATGTGATGTCAGGAATTCCTCGGAGAGACATCTTCTATTATCTGCTGATTGTAAGTCAGAAGATAATGTCATCACACAGGATCCTCCAGGAGGAAATCCAAATCCACAAAATCTACATCACAGACCTTCCTGTCCGGAGACATCAATGGATCCCTCTGATCAGGGGGAATCTTCTCATCAATCACATCCTATGATTGTAAATATCCATGTAAGATCTCACACTGCAGATAGATCACCAGATCCTTCTAATCCCGAGGAATCTTCCTCACCCCATGAAGGAGATCACCGAGGTGACCATCTATTCCCATGTTCAGAGTGCGGGAAATCTTTCACTCAGAAGGGACAACTTCTTCAGCACCAGAGAGTTCACAGAGGTGAGCGTCCTTATTCATGTTCAGAGTGCGGGAAATCTTTCACTAAGAAAGCAGCCCTTGTTGCACATTTTAGAATTCACACAGGTGAGCGTCCTTATTCATGTTCAGAGTGCGGGAAATCTTTCACTCAGAAAGAAAATCTTATTCAGCACCAGAGCATTCACACAGGCGAATGTCCTTATTCATGTTCAGAGTGCGGGAAATCTTTCACTCATAAAGCAGTCCTTGTTGCACATTTTAGAATTCACACAGGCGAGCGTCCTTATTCATGTTCAGAGTGCGGGAAATCTTTCACCTTTAAGGAAGCACATACTAGACACCAGAAACTTCACACAGGTGAACGTCCTTATACATGTTCAGAGTGCGGGAAATCTTTCACTCAGAAAGGAGCACTTGTTACACATCAGAGAATTCACACAGGTGAGCGTCCTTATTCATGTTCAGAGTGCAGGAAATCTTTCCATGATAAATCTAATCTTGTTAGACATGAGAGAAATCACATGAGTGAGCGTCCTTTCCCTTGTTCAGAGTGCGGGAAATCTTTCACTCTGAAAAGAATACTTGTTAAACACCAGAGAATTCACACGGGTGAGCGTCCTTATTCATGTTCAGAGTGCGGGAAATCTTTCACTGAAAAAGGAAACCTTGTTAAACATCAGAGAATTCACACAGGTGAGCGTCCTTTCCCTTGTTCAGAGTGCGGGAAATCTTTCACTAAGAAAGAAAATCTTATTGAGCACCAGAGAATTCACACAGGCGAATGTCCTTATTCATGTTCAGAGTGCGGGAAATCTTTCACTCAAAAAGGACATCTTGTTACACATCAGAGAATTCACACAGGTGAGCGTCCATAATCATGTTCAGAGTGCGGGAAATCTTTCACGAGGAAAGGAAACCTTTTCCAACCCCAGAGAATTGATATGAGTGATCTTCCTTATTGATGTTGTAGATCAGGGATCTCCAGACTTCGGCCCTCCAGCTGTTGCAGAACTACACGTCCCATGAGGCATTGTAATACTCTGACATTCACAGACATGACTAGGCATGGTGGGAATTGTAGTTCCTGAACATCTGGAGGGTCATAGTATGAAGAGCTCTGTTGTAGACGAGTCAGCCTGGTGCAGGGTTAGGGGCGGGTTAATAGTAGAGGGCGGGGACTTGTTTATTAAGCAGCTGGTCAGAGAGGCTGGTGGATGTCTGTTCAATATTGAGTTGGCCCCGCCCTTTGCAGCTATAACAGCTTCAACTCTTCTGGGAAGGCCGTCCACAAGGTTTAGGAGTGTGTCTATGGGAATGTTTGACCATTCTTCCAGGAGCGCATTTGTGAGGTCAGGCACTGATGTAGGACGAGAAGGCCTGGCTTGAAATCTCTGCTATAATTCATCCCAAAGGTGTTCTATCAGGTTGAGGTCAGGACTCTGCACAGGCCAGTCAAATTCCTCCACCCCAAACTCTCTCATCCATGTCTTTATGGACATTGCTTTGTGCACTGGCGGGCAGTCATGTTGGAACAAGAAGGGCCCATCCCCAAACTCTTCCCACAACGTTGGGAGCATGAAATTGTCCAAAATGTCTTGGTATTCTGATGTCTTAAGAGTTTCCTTCACTGGAACTAAGGGGACAAGCCCAACCCCTGAAAAACAAACAAACACCATAATCCCCCTCCACCAAATGATTTGGACCAATGCACAAAGAAAGGTCCATAAAGACATGGATGAGCAAGTTTGGTGTGGAGGAACTTGACTGGCCTGCACAGAGTCCTGACCTAGAACAGGTGCCTCCAAACTGCAGTCCAAGGGACAAATGTGGCCCTTTGCTAGCCTTTCTCCGGCCCTTGGGGGACTATTCCTCCCACTGACACCAACAATGGGGCACTATTTCTTCCACCAATACCAATCATGGGATTCTATTCCTCCTACTAATAGGGGGCAGTACTCCTCCTCCTATTGACCACCAACCCTGAGGCCATATTTATTCTCACTGATGCCGGGCCTGGGACATTTTCTGCTCCTGCCGCCCACAATCCGGCCCCCCTAAAGTCTGTAGGACAATAAAACTGGCCCTTTGTTTGAAAAGTTTGGAGACCCCCCTGCATTAGATGATACAGCTGCACACAGGCAGGCTTAGCCCTGTCATAGCGCCAGCCATGAACTCGGCTCGCCCTCAAAGCAACAGTCACTCCCAGCCTGGCTAGTATTTCTGCCTTTACCAATGTATAATCTAGGGTTGTCACCTCATCCCTTTAAAACGGAACACATATTAATGACACGTGTTCTGTGGCTGATTAAGGAAGTAATTAAACTCACTTGGTGCCTTATTTGCATTAATTTAGCCCCAGAACCTGTGTAATTCATATGTGTTCGGGTTTAAAGGGATGAGGTGACAACCCTAGTATAGTCCCATGCTGACTCTGAGACCAAATCACAATTCCCCAGTTGAGGATCTGCAGTCAGGAAAGGGGCCAGTACATCCACCCATTCTTTCTCAGGCAGACCTTCCCTTTGTCAGGGCTGGGCTTCTAGAAGCTCTCTTCTCTAGTGCTCAAGGCTGCTCAGCTGTCGGCTAATTACCAGCCACTCATTGTTTCCACAGTGGCTCATCTGGTTACCATTACCTGCCTCATCAGTCCAGCCTACAGCCAGCCCCTTCTGGCTATTTATACTCTCTTGTTCATGTCTTTCGTGCCTTCGTCTTATTTAACATATCCTGAGTGTCTCTGCTGAGTTCCTGTTAAAGACTTTGCCCGGCTGACATCCCTTCTGGTTCCTGATCTTTGGCTTCCGACTACGCTGATCTCTGGCTTCCTGATTACCGGCTCGTCTGATTACCGGTTTTGACTTCTGAACCATGTTTTGATTATGTTCCTGATCTGTACAATTTTTTTCTATTACATTAAAGGTGTGGTATTTTTTTTACTGCATTTTCTGTTTCAGTCTGATTCATGGTTCCTGAGACTCCTGTTGCAATCCACTCAGATATTACCAAAGAAGCTTCAACATTATCCGTGGCTGTCATATTAAACATGGTCCACTGCACTGCTTCACACCGGAGCCATTTCCCACCCTCCCAACCTGATGGGTCACTGCTAGGGACGAGCTTTGTGTTCGAGTCAAACCCATGTTCGACTCGAACATCGTCTGTTCGGCTGTTCACCGAATTGCAAACATTATGGGCCGTTCGCGCCAAATTCGAGTGGCGCGTCACGGCCCATAATTCACTGCGGCATCGCAGTGCATTGCTGGCTGATGATTGGCCAAGCATGCACTGTGACCCACATGCTTGGCCAATCACAGAGCGCAAAAAATGGAGAGCCATAATTGGCCAAAGCCAGGTACCTGATGGCCAGCAGCGGCAGTTAGAGCGGAGTTGTTAAAAGAGAGAGGTTACAGAGAGAGACAGTGTCATTTATATTGAATTAAATAGAGCAGGCAGGTGAGTCAGTTACCTGCAGTTACAGTGTGTAGAGGATATATATGCATCCTAGGTGTTGTATATATATTTATACACTGTATTCAGTTTAGCTAGATCCGTTCCTGTTATTCTCTATACTGTGACAGGCAGGCAGGTGATTGTGCTAGCTGCAGTCAGTGTTTCACTTAGTGTACTGTGTGCTTTGCATAGATTTCACCTAAAGCTTACCTGAATACAGTTAATGACTATTATAGTGGTGTTCTCATAATAAAACCACAGGTAGAGAGCTGCAAGTATTTTCAGTGTACTGTGTCCTCTGCACAGTTTTCACCTAAAACTAACAGACAATTGCTGCTTTTCCTATACTAATACCACAGCAGGCAGTTGGGACACGCTTGTCCTTTTTTTTCGGCAGCTGGCCATGTTGAGCCGCAACATGCCCAAGACATGGTAGAGTGGATGACCAAGCCGTCCTCCTCCTCCTCATCCTCTCTCACCCAGGCTCAGGGTACTTTGTCTGGCAAAGCAGCTGCCAAAGCGGCCTCTTCCCTCGGCTCAATGGCATCAGTCACTCCTTCCCTAGCCCCACCATGTCCTCCTGAGGAGTCCCCTGAACTGTTTGACCACAGTGTTGGGTACATGCTCCAGGAGGATGCCCAGCATTTAGAAGGCTCCGAGTTAGCTGGCTTTCCCCCTGTGTTACTGAGACAGGATGGCAGAGGCTGTGGAGAGCCGCACTGGTCACTGAACACTGTGCACGCATAGCAAGGGGCGGGGCCAGAGCGTCAGTGGAACTTAAGGCCCCGCCCACACGCGGGCCACTCCTCGATCTAAAAAAAATGCAGCACTGGCACTGGCTGCGCACCGCTGATGACAGTGACAGACTGCCTGTCTGTTTGGGGATTTTCAGCAGCGATTTGCGGGCAGCACGCGGGCTTAACGGGCGGCTCTGCTTTGGGCCCCTAACAGTGACAGGGCCCTGGGCAGCTGCCCTGTTTGTCCTGCGGTAAAGACAGCCCTGTATACCCCGATACATCCATTTCCTCCTACTGACGTACAGCTACGGCGGTTTGTGGTTAAAACAACACAAGAACTCTTCTCATCAGTACAACATAGTCTTTTTTAAATAATGTTTAACGTCCCAGCCACAGCATATGCAATATTGCAAAGTCCTAGTTACAGGTCAGCTCACCCAGCAGGTTCAAGTCAGAGTAAGGGCTCATGCACACTGCAGCTCAAAGCAGCAACTCCTACAGGCTTTTGAGCTCTCATTTGTTCTGTCTAGAAACTCTCCTCCATGTTGGCCAATGTGTCCATGCACACTATGGCTTTTTCAGGCTCTTACAGGCAGAACCCCCCCCCCCCCTCCCCAAACTCGCATTTCTGAGAGCTGGTCTGGCTGCAGTGTATTGCTGCCCTTTTTTGCTTTTGGAAAACGGCTAAGGACGTTAGCCAAACTCAGCTTATCGCTGCCATGAAGGAATATCCACAGCTGGGAAACCCTTGGCATGTCCACACGCTAGCTGCTAGACCCCCTGTGTCCCCAGGTGATTTGTCCAGTATTTTCCAGTGCCCCTCAGTACTGTCTCCATGACTTCTAGTGTCCATCCAGCCCAGTGTTGCCAACCGACCGTATTTTTACGGGCAGCCTGAAAAACAGGGCACTTTTCCCCCGTAAATGTCCGTAGCACGGGAAAAGTGCCAGTAAAAACGGCTGTGACCAGCTCAGCTTGGAACTGCACATACGCAATTCCCGGAGATGCCCAAGAGCCAGCTGCCGAGACGATCCAAACTGCATCTCTGATAATTGCTCTGCCCACCACCGCCTCTCAGCCAATCAGCATTACTGTAACCCGCCCTCCTCCTGCAGCCCGCCACATTTGACAAGAAGATGCGGGCAGACGAATGTGTGGCTGTGCTATATTGAGGCGGGCGGGAATCTGCTTTGCTATATGTCGCCGGTGGTGACAGTGCCACCTACAGGCACCAGGGAACACTACTGCCAGGCAGCATCACACCCAGAGCAGAAGCAATTTAGAACAATCAATTGGTCTGAGCCCAACTACTGGCTCAGACTACCCCTAAATTTACTCATAGCGCCCCCAAATATTGGGGGGGCACTACACACACCCCCTCCTAGAGGAGACACTGTCCCCAGTGGCTGGGGAAATCAAAATCCTTCAGTCCTGAAGGCTGTTGATTTTCCAAATAACAAAAACTGAACTGGTGCCTGAACCAAATTTTTGGGGAAAGGAGAAAGAAAGAAAGCACACAAAATAACATTGCATTCTCCAGATACTAACATTTCAAATATACACTCCTCCCATTACTAACTATCTATCCCACCCATTCTCCGGTGGTCTTGACAGTAGCTCCTGATACCTGCAAGAAATCACAAAAATATGCATAGAAAAGTAAACATCCTATCACTAATATCTATACAACTTAGAAGCAGACTGTTTCCCCAGGAGGAAGCAGTTTCCTTCTATAAAATTTTTGATATGCTAAGCCTAGCATAAAGACAAAAAAAAGTTTAAATTCTGATCATAAGTACTGTATTATCATTGCAGTCTCTTTCCCTGCAGACCACTGCCACCTAGTGTCAGCAGGGTCACAACGTCCTATCCGGTTATCCATGGGTTTGTAACATAGCACATTGAACATCCCACTCTTGACCACGATGTCTCTTCACCACAAAATCCTAACGAACTATCCCATAGTTCACTTAGAGGAAAAACTGTCCTTCTATCGGAGAGAAGAAAAAAACAAAACATGTCCTGCGTCTTTTCCTCCTTTGAAACGGACGTCTTTTTTTTTCAACAGAGGGCAAAGTCACCTTGATCCAGGGCACGGTTTATCCGTGCAGACAGGATATAAAAGCAAAGAAACAAGCTCCTGTCTTTCAGGCTGGGTTCACACTAGTGCGACACGACAGCTGTCCTACTTTGGATCCGACTTTGCCCTGCGACATGAAGCCGACATATGTCCGACTTTCAATGAACGGGGATCCGACTTGGATCCCCGCCAACAGCAGGCACTGTGTTTGGTATGTATCTTGAGGGGGAACTCCACGCCAATTTTTAAATAAAAAACCGGCATGGGTTCCCCCTTCAGGAGCATACCAAGCCCTTGGGTCTGGTCTGGATTTGAAGGGGAACCCCCTACGCCGAAAAAATGGCGTGGGGGTCCCCCCAAGGTCCAAACCAGACCCTTATCCGAGCACGCAACCTGGCAGGCCGCAGGGGAAGAGGGGGGGGGACGAGAGAGCGGCCCCCTCCCTCCTGAACCGTACCAGGCCGCATGCCCTCAACATGGGGGGTTTGGTGCTCTGGGGTGGGGGGGCGACCTGCGGCTCCCCCACCCCAGAGCACCCTGCCGCCATGTTGATGAGGACAGGGCCTCTTCCCGACAACCCTGGCCGTTGGTTGTCGGGGTCTGCGGGCGGGGGGCTTATCGGAATCCGGGAGCCCCTTTTAATAAAGGGGCCCCCGGATCCCGGCCCCCCCACCCTATGTGAATGAGTATGGGGTACATCGTACCCCTACCAATTCACCTGGTGGAAAAAAATTGCAATAAAAAAAAACACACAGCTTTTTAAAGTATTTTATTGCACAGCTCCGGGGGTCTTCTTCCGACTTCGGGGGTCTCCGGTGTCGTCGCTGCGCTCTCCGGTTCTTTCTTCTGCCGGGCCACCGCTATCTTCTTCCAACTCTTTTGCTAGCGGGGTCGGTCTTCCCCGTCGCCTTCTCCCCTCCGGTTCTTTCTTTCTTCCGCCGGGCCTCCGCTAACTTCTTTAGCTCTTTTGCTAGCGGAGGCCCGGTCTTCCCGTCGTCGTCGGCGTCTTCTTCCCTCTTCTCCTCCTCGATGTTGACTCGTCGCGTCCTCTTGCAGTAATGTTAAATCTTCAGTCCGCAGAGATTAATATAGGCTTCTCATGACGTCACAGTCACATGTTCCCATGACGTCACAGTCACATGCTCCGGGGCCACCCGGAGCATGTGACTGTGACGTCATGAGAAGCCTATATTAATCTCTGCGGACCGAAGATTTAACATTACTGCAAGAGGACGCGACGAGTCAAAATCGAGGAGGAGAAGAGGGAAGAAGACGCCGACGGCGACGACGGGAAGACCGGCCCCTCCACTAGCAAAAGAGCTAAAGAAGTTAGTGGAGGGGCCGGCAGAAGGACAACGGAGAGCCGGACGAGACGACAGAGAAGACTGGGCCTCCGCTAGCAAAAGAGCTAAAGAAGTTAGCGGAGGCCCGGCGGAAGAAAGAAAGAACAAGAGGGGAGAAGGCGACGGAGAAGACCGGGCCTCCGCTAGCAAAAGAGCTAAAGAAGTTAGCGGAGGCCCGGCGGAAGAAAGAAAGAACCGGAGGGGAAAAGGCGACGGAGAAGACCGGCCCCGCTAGCAAAAGAGTTGGAAGAAGATAGCGGTGGCCCGGTAGAAGAAAGAACCGGAGAGCGCAGCGACGACACCGGAGACCCCCGAAGTCGGAAGACCCCCGGAGCTGTGCAATAAAATACTTTAAAAAGCTGTGTGTTTTTTTTATTGCAATTTTTTTCCACCAGGTGAATGGGTAGGGGTACCATGTACCCCATACTCATTCACATAGGGTGGGGGGGCCGGGATCCGGGGGCCCCTTTATTAAAGGGGGCTCCCGGATTCCGATAAGCCCCCCGTCCGCAGACCCCGACAACCAACGGCCAGGGTTGTCGGGAAGAGGCCCTGTCCTCATCAACATGGGGGCAGGGTGCTCTGGGGTGGGGGGGCCGCTCTCTCGTCCCCCCCTCTTCCCCTGCGGCCTGCCAGGTTGCGTGCTCGGATAAGGGTCTGGTTTGGATTCTGGGGGGACCCCCCACAACGTTTTTTCGGCGTAGGGGTTCCCCTTCAAATCCAGACCAGACCCAAGGGCCTGGTATGCTCCCGAAGGGGGAACCCACGCCGTTTTTTTAATTTAAAATTTGGCCTGGAGTTCCCCCTCAAGAGCAGTACAGCACAAGTCGCATGCCAAAGTCGGATCATGCAAGACTGCGGTCCGACTTTGATCCGACTTCAATGATAGTCAATGGGCTGAAGTCGGATCAAAGTCGGACCAAAGTAGTACAGGGAGCATTTTCAAAGTCGGACCAACATGTGTCGGACCAGTTAAGACGGCTCCCATAGGGAAACATTGATTTTCACACGTCATGCGACATGAGCTCCCAATGTCGGAGCGTTTGTCGCCCAAGTGTGAACCCGGCCTAAATGTTCACAGGTAAAATGTTGGATCCGGAAGGATCACTGACTTCCATTGCTTGTCCAGGGTTTCTATAAAGTAAGTGACATCATCTCTCCCTGGGCAGCAAATTACAATTCGGTCGGCGTGAATATGCCGACCATAATTCCAGTTCCGGCGGCAACATTTGAAGCAGTCGATCATGGCAGATGAGTAGGCAAAGTACCTGCATGGCTTGGATACCTGAAGGTAGTCCCAGATAGCTTCCACGTACCACCGTTCACGACAGGCCTCAATCTCAAATAACAGTTCTTTGGGTACGTAGGGGTACTCCAAGCCATACTCATCAGCCACTCTCTTCATGAGGATCCGCTGTAGGCGAGCCAATTTAGGCAAGGTCGCGGGGTTTCCTGCTCCAGGCAACACATAAGAATCCGGGGACTTCCGGACCAAACCCATAACAGGCCCTGGTAAAAGTTTCTCACTTGGGGCAGGTACAACTTTCTCTGTTATGGCAGGGACCTCCACACGGGGTGTAGTGTTCCCCGAACTCATGGGCGATCCCTCTTTGAGGCTGCGGGTTGGGGCAACAGTTCTTGCATTGTCCCATCCCTTTTTGAGAAAGATTTCATCAATCTCAACATCATCCCTAACATCGGATGATGAGTCGAGGTCTGAGGTATCATACTCCTCAGCAGGTAGGTAATTACAGGTAGAGCTTGACATGTTTTCCCCAGCCTCCTTACCGTCACCTGACGTGGACTTCTCAGGCGTCCTCCCGCTATTGAGGTCCGGTTCCGGCAGGCGTTGGGGCAGGCCAAGACCGCGGCCGCGGGAGGCCTTGACATATCCCACCTTCCGTTTCACTGGTGGGATATGAACTTCAGTAGTGGCGGAGGCAGCGTCCGCTGCGGTGTCCGCCGATAGCTCTGCAGTCTCAGGGGCATCCCTCCTGGATATATCCGCAACAGGAGAAGCGATGCGCGTGGGCCTGGCTGTAGGGGTGTAGGCAACTTCTTCCTCCAAAGTAACGGCGCCTGTGACCCAGTTAACCCGGTATGCTCGGGGCGATTCGGTGGGCTGGTCCACCTCGAAAAGGAACTCCCCGCAAGTCAAACATCTTCCGAACGGGCGTAACTGCACAGCTAGTCCATCACACTTGGAGCAAAGCATGCCCAGGGTCTCCGCATCCTGACATGTGTATAGTGCGAAACGGCCCCGGGGCTTGAGCCGGATCCCCGTATCCGTGAGCGGGGCTGCAAGTGGAGCAATGTCCATGGAAGTGGGTATTGAGAACATCCGGGGTCCCAGTAAGACTGAGGTCCATGGAAGTACAGACATATTGCTCATTCTTGCTCAATCCAAACTCTCTCTCTGTCCCTTGGCGCCAACTGCATCCACGTGCAACACGCAGAGGGCGGGAACTCCTCCCCTTTTTATCTTCCTGCACGTAGCTCGCTGGCTTTTCTTTTTCTGGACACGCCCACGAACTACGCAGTTGGAAAAAAAACACAGTTCTGTGCCCCTTAATCCCTTTTGCTCATTCAAGTACAGTAACACAGTCCAACTCCCTCAATGGTCGACTTTCTAATCACATAGAAAATAATCCACTCGTGCAAGAGGTAGCCACAAATCCCGGACTCAAGCCCCCACGTGTAGCACACAGACCCTTTTTTACTGCCATCATCCACTCGCAGTTGGGCACACCTGCTATTTGCTCGGTATCCCCCCTTTGTATAGGGGAGCGAGCAGTGTTATTGTTTGGGTCTTGCAGCAATTACCTCTCTCAAGTGGATCCCTCCTCTCCGTTGTCTAGGTAGAAGTTCCTCAGAATAAAGCCAATGTCCACATAGGAGTAAAACCTAAGCAGTAAGGTTTTATTCTTTTATCTTTGCAGTAAACTTGAATAGGGAGTAGGAAAACGAGGGAAGTAGGGGAAAAGGTTCAGGCACGCAACACTCAAGACACAGTGTAACTCTTTCTTCGCCACTCAAGCCTGAGTGGGTATTGCTCACCCGGATAGTCCCTTTGTGAGCGGTCCTAGCAGCCGGGATGGAGCACAGATAAATGGTTAATTTTAAAGGATGCGATCAGGAAATTCTCCGCCACAGAATTGTCAATAGTCCCGAACCTCCCAGGCAAGCAATAATGAGAGAAACCTTTGTACCAGATTGGCGTATTGCAGGGCTTGTAATAAAGATAATGGATCCCTCTTTAGGCGAGTTTCCAGGCCTCTTCCAGAGACAGCAGTACCGTCGCTAGTCTCCTCTGGGACTGATCCTCCCCTGGTCTCCTTTCCTAAAGGTGGGCTCCCTACAGGTGGGCAGCCTGGGATCCTTCTTTAAGGTGTAGGCCCCAGCCAGCAGAGCTGGGCCTACCATGCAGTGATGTAGCCTCGGGCTGAAGGTGCCCGAGGCCCAAACACACTCACGCACCTCATGCCATATGGGCCACGAGGCACACATATAGGACCTAGGGTCCCCTGGAACGAACCCCTCCGAATTGGCCCTAAGCAATGGCACTTGCCCCTTGTTTACCCTCTCCCAGCATGCACAGCGTGTTGACCACGCCCACTGCACGGCTGCTGAAAGAGGACACCAAAAGGTGCTGTGATACCCCCTGTGGTTCAACCTGAGGCGGTGGTGACAGTGCCACCTACAGGCACCAGGGAACACTACTGCCAGGCAGCATCACACCCAGAGCAGAAGCAATTTAGAACAATCGATTTGTCTGAGCCCAACTCCTGGCTCAGACTACCCCTAAATTTACACATAGCGCCCCCAAATATTGGGGGGGGGGGGCGCTACATATAGATGGTGTTTATAAGTAATTTTCTAGCAAAAAAAATACTGATTTTAACTTGTAAGCAACAAACTGTCCATCCAGAGCCTCTGGTTTATAGATCAGATACATCCTAAATATAGAGCCATTTATCTAACTGTCCATCCAAAGCCTCTGAATTATAAACCAGATACATTGTGAATATTGAGCTATTTATCCAACTGTGTATTTGGAAGTGTAATAAATATAGAGATGGAGATCTTTTCCTATGATATTGAGTGGAACAAGGAGACAGGAAGAGTGTGATTGTACAGACACAGGAAGTGAGCACACAGCTGGAAAGGAAGTGATGTCAGGTACAGACAGGAAGTGATAGCTTCACAGGAAGTGATTGAACAGGAAGTGATGTAGGGGTCAAAAAGGGACGTCCTGGGTGAGGGGTGAGTTGTGAGGAAGTAAAAAGAAAACATTGTTGGAATTGGCAGCAGAGGAAGTAATAACATTAATGTATTTAGAAGGACACGAGGATTTCTACAAGGACGTCATGACGGAGAATCAGCCGCCCCTCACATCACCGGGTAAGAGGAGACTTTATTGTAAAGGAGAGAGCAGTACGGAGGCTCCACCTAGATCCCCCATCATCTTATAAACACATAGAAACAATGTATTCAGTCAGTGTGTGTGTTTCCTACAGATGGATCCAGTAATGGGAACCCATCAGAGAGATGTCCCCGTCCTCTGTATTCCCGGGATTCCATACAGGAAGATCACACCATCCCTCACCATCATCAGGTAGGTGGGACTGAGCAATTACAACATAAAAGTATTCTAAGCTATGAGATGATATTTTCCTATTAAATCTCTTGCTCTATTTATATATTAGTACAGTAAAGAAAATCGGACAGCGCAAAACCAATCCTAACCAATGCAGCTGAACACTGGAGGTCAATATAAAAAAAATTCCTTAGATAAAACGTATATAAAAAGCAGTGCAGCGCTAAAATTAAACTAAAAATCACATGAACAAGTCCAAAGATATAGCGTGTTGAGGCCAATAAGTGTTAATAATGAGGGACAGCAGGAAGAGGAAGAAAACTCCTTAGGCAGTGAACAGGGTGCTTGAAACCGTCACTTTGCATCCATTTCAGTGTCTCCTCCACCAGAAATACAAGCCGCTCACCTTGACGAATGGACCTCTGAACGAACAGAAGGTCATCAAGCAGTCCCTTAACAAGGGTAATTATAAAGATGAGAGGGGATTTCTTCACATATGGTCCCTCACACAGTCTCATTAGTCCAATAATTGGCCTCCAGACTCACTCATAGACATGCATTTGTTCATGTAAAAATGCAAAGAATATACATAGTGCTCTCCATTTGCATAAACAACATCAATTTATTAAAAAAGATTAACTAGTCACAAACACGGCACTGTGTCCCAGTGCACGGATTGAAGTCATGTAGTATTAGGGTTGCCACCCGTATGGGAATGACCCGGACAGTCCGGTTTTTGACACTTATGCCCGGGTTTCTGTCCTTTTCTAACCCGGACACAGCAGTATACCTCCAGTCCCAACTGTCTCCCCTGCAACTTGCAAGGTGCCTGCTGTCCATATCTCCTCGCCCCCCGCCAACTGGCCAGCCTGTGAATCCTCGCCGCCACTGCTGAGAGTGAGAGTTTCAGCAGCGCGGGGGACAGAGAGAGGAGTAGAAGCAGCAGTGACAGGCAGCCCGCCCAGAGCTCCTTCACAGACATCGGAGCTGTACAGGGATGTCCTCCTTATCTGCTACGGTGAGTCACCCCCTCCCCCTCAGCACTGTGGCCAGAGCTGCTGTGTGTGTGTAACTCTGAATATCACTCACTAAACTGTCATTCACCTTATTAAGAGGGAAGGGGGGGGGGCAGATGTCTGTATTCTTCCTGACAGGTAGTCTCTTTCTGCCAGAGGGGGGTTAGCAATGTTCCTCTTATCACCCCTCACCTATTCCTGGATGGGGGTCCTCCTTATAACCCCCCTGCACTTCTACTGCCTGGGGGTCTTCTATAACTGGAGGGGGCAGGGAGGTAAATTCCTGTATATCTGGATGGGGGTCCCCTCTTATCACTGGGGATCTTCTTTACTGGAGGGGGGGTCCTATGTTCCTGGATTGGGATCCCCCCTTACAGTGGCGGCTGGTGCTCAATTATTTTTTTTGGGGGGAGCGCTAGCAAACTGGAAAAAAAACAAAACATCAAATGCAGCCACTGTGCCCATCAAATGCAGCTAGGATTCACAGGCTGGCTGACTGGTGGGGGGAGGAGGATGGACAGCAGGCACCTTGCGGGGGGGAAGCAAAGTGAGGGAGACGGTTGGGACTGGAGGTATACTGCTGTGTCCGGGTTAGAAGAGGACAGGGACAGAAACCCGGGCACAAGCGTCAAAAACCGGACTGTCCGGGTCATTCCCGTACGAGTGGCAAACCTATCCGTGTGCCCATCAAACGCAGCCACTGGGCCCATCAAACGCAGCCACTGGGCCCATCAAACGCAGCCACTGGGCCCATCAAACGCGGCCAGTGTGCCCATCAAACGCGGCCAGTGTGCCCATCAAACGCGGCCAGTGTGCCCATCAAACGCAGCCAGTGTGCCCATCAAGTGCTGACACTGTGCCCATCAATTGCCGCTACTGTCTGTGCCCATCAAATGCTGCCAGTGTGCATCACCTGCCCGGCACTTACCTTGTCTCGGTGGGGCAGCGGTGTCCACGCTCCTCGATGTCGTCTCCCGTCGTCTCTTCCCGTCCTCTGTGATAGGCGTCCAATCACAGCGCCTGTTGTTTCAGCCAATCAGGTGACAGGTAACAGACCCGAGCACCTGATTGGCTGAGAGGCGGTTCAGTGTTAGGAAAGCGAATATTCATTCGCTTTGCTAGCACAACGCTGAGTGAACAGCGAGCACCCAGCATGGACACCTTTTTGGACGCCTATTAGAGCCTATGGCTCTAATTAGGTGCTTCCAAAAAATACACCGCCACTGTAATTGGGGTGCCCGGCGCCCGACAAGGGGCCGGGTACCTGAATAGGGGGTGGCAGCGGCGACCATAGATGGATTCATGCAATGCATGATTCTATCTATGGTGATAGAGAGATGGCAGGAGAGAGGGGGCGGCGCCCGTGCACCCTTTATGGACACACAACGTCACTGCCCTCTTATCATCCTAGCTGGAGGTCTACTTTAACTTTACTGGAGGGGGGATGGAGGGGGATTTCCTGTATTCCTGGATTGGGGTCTCCTCTAATCACCCCCCTGCAGTGCTCCCCACCTGGGCGTCTTCTTTAACTGGAGTGAGAAGGGAGTTCCTGGATGAGGGTCTCCTCTTATCACCCCCTGCAGTCCTCCTAGCTGGGGGTCTACTTTATCTGGAGGGGGGAATATTTCTCAGTATTCCTGTATGGGTGGGAGGGAGTCCCTTCTAATCACCCTTCATGCACTCCTCCTGTTAAGGGGTCTCCTTCTCCTGGAGAGGGGTCAGTACACCTGGAAGTATGTGTGTATTGGGGGGGGGTCCCTGACTCCATTGGGGGGGGTCCCTGACTCATATTACTTTTTGCACTTCTGCATGTGGCTCCCTTAAATACTCAACTCTCAGATTATTGCCCCTGGGCAGTTGTACAGAGTCCTTCCTGCCCCTTTCACGCCAAGCTCTGTCAGCATTAGCTGACCGGGGGGTGGGGGGGAATTACACTGGGGCATAGACTGACCGGGGGGGTTACACTGGGGCATAGACTGACCTTGGGGGGGGGTACTGGGGGACAGACTGACCTTGGGGGGGATTATACTGGGGGGCAGACCAACCATTTGGCCACAGCTACTGTTCATCACGGCACCGCAATACTGCTCTTCTCGGAGCACCCAAAGGTGTCCCAAGTCTTTTACAATCCTATAGTGTATACTGGAAAAAATTGCCGTGCGCCGCTAAAGTGTTCGGGTTTGGCTTAATGAAAAGGTGGCACTGGCAACCCTATGTAGTATACACATATAAAAACCAGGTAGGTGGCTGTCCTGACATCACAAGGCCCCCCCGCACGCGTATCGTCCGTGGGTAAGGACTTCCTCAGGGAATATGATAAGGGGGCCGTGTGTTGGTGCTCAATTTTATAGATTCAGTTCCTGGTTCACTCAAACAAAAGCCCTGCCCACTCCCGGCCTGAGGATCCCCATCACAGGTGCTGCTAATAATAACCAAAGGTCATATGCAGAATATAACAAGCCTTATGAGTGGCCAGCACTCACCTTCCTGTTCAATTACCTGCCCCCATCGCCATCCCACTGGGTACAATGGCGGCGATCAGAAGGACAAATGTGCCGCCCTACACAGCCATGTCACAGCGGGCGGCGCAGCCAGCACGTCACATGACAAGAAGGACGCGCGACCACGTGACCCGCTGTCCCCACAAGAGGCGAAGGCAACACACAGTCCAGTCCCGCCCACCGCCTCGGCGTCATTCAGACAGCAGAGTAAACATCGTAAGGGAGATAGGGAATAGGAGTACATCCTGGAGCGTCGGCTGCCATAGAGACGTGACGCTACATTAACAGGCAATGTGAAGCCCACCCCCTGCCTGAAGAAAAACACTACATAACACAGGGGACAGACAGAAAGGGGACTCAAAAAGCCACTGGGAGGCATCAGATAAAAGGGCACATGGATTTAGCACATAACAGACGCTAAAAAGGTGGCAATCATTGGGCTTAAAAAATTGAAATAAAAATACAATGGTACATACCTCTCAAAAATCCAGTAAAACAGGACCGAATAGATCCACACTGGTTATTGAAATCAGATGAATCAAACAAAGGAAAAGGGAGGTATTAAAGGGGAACTCCTCATAAATGGGCACAAAGGACAACAACCGAAAAATATGGAACAGTATAGGACCCCGTCTCCAGGGACAAACCATCCCCATAAATACCGTATACAGGTCCTTCTCAAAAAATTAGCATATTGTGATAAAGTTCATTATTTTCTGTAATGTACTGATAAACATTAGACTTTCATATATTTTAGATTCATTACACACATTTGAAGTAGTTCAAGCCTTTTCTTGTTTTAATATTGATGATTTTGGCATACAGCTCATGACAACCCAAAATTCCTATCTCAAAAAATTAGCATATCATGAAAAGGTTCTCTAAACGAGCTATTAACCTAATCATCTGAATCAACTAATTAACTCTAAACACCTGCAAAAGATTCCTGAGGCTTTTAAAAACTCCCAGCCTGGTTCATTACTCAAAACCGCAATCATGGGTAAGACTGCCGACCTGACTGCTGTCCAGAAGGCCATCATTGACACCCTCAAGCAAGAGGGTAAGACACAGAAAGAAATTTCTGAACGAATAGGCTGTTCCCAGAGTGCTGTATCAAGGCACCTCAGTGGGAAGTCTGTGGGAAGGAAAAAGTGTGGCAGAAAACGCTGCACAACGAGAAGAGGTGACCGGACCCTGAAGAAGATTGTGGAGAAGGACCGATTCCAGACCTTGGAGGACCTGCGGAAGCAGTGGACTGAGTCTGGAGTAGAAACATGGAGTAGAATGTTCTAAGAAGATTCGACGGAGCAGCAAAACTACGACCCTGCAATCATACATTTCCGGTCGAATGTTCCGCCTACAAGCTATAGATGAATTATAATGTTGTATGACTAGTAATAATTATTTTTATTAATTACTGTTACTAGTCAACTAACATTAGAATTGTTCTATAGCCTATGGGCAGATGTATTTGACCGGAAATGTACGATTGCAGCGTCGTACAGTTTAGCTGCACCGTTGAATCTTCTAACTTTCGACAGACACCATAAGCCTTCAATGACAGATTCGACGTTTGTATGTTTTTCGATGCTTTGTCGAATCTTCGTCGTTCATGTTGAATTGTCAAGTTAGTTCTAGTTATTTTACTGCTCCTCCTCTTTGGTTACAATCAGCCAATAACATTCTTCATCATCATCATTATTTTTATTTTACTCCCCCCACCCAATTCCAGCAGTGATCTTTTCTCTCTATGTCGAATCTTTTCTCTCTATAATGTCAAATCTTTTCTCTCTATGTAGAATCTTTTCTCTCTATAATGTCAAATCTTTTCTCTCTATGTGGAATAATCTTGGACTAATAGAGTTAAGGTTAGGCACATTCGACCACAGGTTCAGATAGACACAGATTGTTATTGTTAGCATCATGTCGAATCTCCTATCTATATCGAACTGTTGTTGCAACGAAAATAAAGCATTTGTTTATGTCGGATCTTTCGGTTTTCGGATTCTGTGCTTTCGTTTTCGTTTGTTAAAACGATAACGAAAATACCTGAAATTCAGACGAAAATGCATTCGGACGAAAACGAATGCACATGTCTATCAGGTAGGTGGGGCTGGGCATCTAGACCTAAATACATATTCTAAGCCATGAGATGACGTTCTTCTGTGTAGTCTCTTGTTTAGCTTCGACATCTGAAGTGCAGCCTTTGTTACCCCCCCCATCCTCATTTCTAGCTACTTTGTGCGCCCTACATTTTTCACCCCCATTTTTATTTTTTAATATATATTCCTTTCCTCTGTGGGTCTTAAGCCCAGACACATCGCGGGTCCTCTTCATCCTTGTGTTCTTCCAACGGAGGGTACATACTGAATGACGTGTCATTTGTGTCCTTTCTGTCTGCCTTGAGGTGACTTTAATGATGTTTTCTATTATTTTTGGTGTAGGGTGGAGAACGGATTAATATAAAAGCTGAGGTTGAAGAAGAAGAAATAGAGACGTATGAGGGGGGTGATCAGCCATTCACGGAGGAGGTTGGGATGATTATGAAAAGTGAACAGGAGGACATTTCTCTACCTTGTGACACAGGTAGGTAACAGACATTGTGGAGGAAACGGGTCAAAGTCTCATTTTACGTCTAAGTATAAGGATTGTAGTGTAAAAAAAAATGTTTCACTGAACACATGCTTCATGTACTGTACGCTTCACATGATTGCATATTTTCCATCAGATTCATTCCCTTGTATTCCGGTATAAGTGAATGCAATCTCCCTACCACCTTTTCTATGTATTCCATTTGTTGGAGTGCGGAGCTTTACAATATTTAATATCTATGAATAGTTTATACAGAGCTGTCACAGATACTGGTACACCAGTGTATATAGGTGTATATATGCAGAGTACCCAGTGGCCGGATTATCGTTGTCGCAGCAGTCGCAATTGCGACTGGGCCCCGCAGTTCCGCTACTTTAGGGGGGCCCTCGGGCCCCCTTCGTCCGTCCGCCAGTGTGAGGTGACCGCGGGGCCCCCCCTCGCCTGTCGATCTGCCAGTGTGAGGGGCCCGCCAGTTAGCTACGCCGCGGGAGGAAGGCGGGGTATTGTCCGCCGATAATAAGGATGAGGGGAGAGAAGGCAAAGCTGAGACAGTGGAGTGGACCGCCCCGCCCCACCCCTATCCAGAGAGAATGATGTTGGGGACTCGGGAGGCGAGAGCGGTCACTGAAAAAGAAAGTCAGCTGACCAGCTGACACCAATCGCGTGAAGGGGGAGGAGACTGCTTTCTCCTGCGATCACAGTGCCCATGAGGAAAAGGCATCCCTGGGCTCACCGTGTGACAGAGTTCTGAGGAGGAATCGATTGCCTGAACAAAGTAAGTGACAAATTGCCAGTGCAATCGATTCCAACCTCCACTGCCTCTTGCTGATCATCCCATCCCCCCAACACCACCGCCGCCACCCCCCTCAAAACCACCACCGCTGCCACCCCCCAAACACCACCGCTGCCACCCCCCTTAATACCACTGCTGCTACCCCTCCCAACACCACCGCTGCCACCCCCCTCAACGCCACCGCTGCCACCCCCCCTCAACACTATCACCACCGCCACCCCCTCTCAACACTAGCACTGCTGCCACTCCTCAACACAGCCACTGCCACACCCCCAGACACCACTGCTGCCACCCCCCATTTAACACCACCACTGATGCCACCCCTCCCCCCAACACCCCTCAAAAAAAAAAAAGTATCACAATTATGCTTTTTCGGGGGGGGGGGGGCCTTCATGATTTCTTGCACCGGGGCCCTGAAGTTTCTAGTTACGCCTCTGAGATTACCGCCTCCTTTAACCCTTTCTTTGCCACTAATATATGATATACGTCAGCAGCAGATGGTTTTAAGCACTGACTGTAGAATAAAGATTAATATCTAATATTCTTGTATCTCACGGGCGTTTCTGAATGAATAGCATTCATAGTCGGGTCGACTTGAAAATAAAGTGTGAGTTTATTATCACACAGGTGGCATCATAAATACAATGAAAAAATAGTATAACAGTTCAGTTCAGTGTAGGTAAAAATATTTGAAATAGAATAGATGGTGCTGTAGCAAGCTTATGAAAGCGTGTGTGCTTCATGTGTGCTCCGTGTGTGCTCCGTGTGTGCTGGTTCCAGACTCCATATTGTCTTGTTCCCAGTGGGAAGAAACAGGAAATGACGTTCTTAGGCTTCTGGTAAAATTCAGCTGTTCTTCTTGTCAACCTTTTATGTAAATATGTCAATGTCATCTCTCGAAGTGGGTGTGAGTGAGTGTGTGAGTGAGTGTGTCGTGCAAGTGTTCCCTCTCTGTCACCTGTCTTTGGCTCCTCGCAGGAAGAGAGGGCACCCTGTGCCACATGCCCGTACCCTCCTGTGTGAAGAGGTTGAGCGGTGTTATGAATGGGTCTCCACAGCCAGGTTCTCCAGAGAATGGTTCTCATCTCTATAGTCAATAAAGACAAGTCTCTATGTCCCCCAATAACTCCAAGATCCACACCAGACGTAACTCCAACGTAGAGTTTATTTCTCTTAAAGCACAGTCTCTGATAGGAAAGGTTGGAGAGAGAACAGGACAGCATGAGGTGTGGGAGAGGTCCAGGCACAAACATAATACACTTCACTGCTCGGCTTCTCAAGCAGACTTAGCCCATTTTGGATAGTCTCCCTAGATAGAGTACCATTCTGGCTGCTAGTCCCTAACTAAACGCACAATCACTACACAAACTGGTGATCTTGGTCTCTGCCACAGACCTGGTGAACTTGGTGTTCAAAGCTTGGCCTCTTTGTAAGGAGAAGACATCCCTCCAGAGAGTTACCGGGCCCCTTCCTTCACTGTGACTTCTCACCAGTCCCTCGGAACGGTCTTTCCCCGACCTCCTCGTCTAAGATGCGGGTCCCCTCGCAAGGCAGCACCCTGAGATTCCTCGATCCTTGGCGGGCCCCAGCCGAAGGTGCTGAGCCCAAGGCCTTTAGTTGCAGCCCCAGGGCTAAAGGTGCCTGGGACTGATTCACCGATCACCGCCCCTGGGCCAAAGGTGCCCAGGGCGGACAGGAACACACACACTCCCTAGGAATAGGACCCCCGACAACGAACCCCAAAACAGGCAGCGTCTGCCCCTTTTATATTCTCTTCGAGCATACACAGCAGGCCGACCACGCCCACTGCATGGTTGCCGAGAGAGGACACACAAGGCACAGCACTGTCTCAGCGGTTCAACCCTGGCCCACCATGGCAGCGCCACCCGCAGGCCACAGGGAACGGTACACTGATACTCTTCCTGCAGACAAAATAGTTGATAATGTCCTAACAATTTAGGTGTTTGAGCATAACTACCACTCAAACACTACCCCTAAATTTAGGACCCCGTTACACATATGTTACATGTGAACGTCATTACCTCATACAAACTTAGAACCAACCTTGTATGGCACACATTCATTTCTGCTAACTTCAGCAATATGTTATACCAAAATAAGATACTAGCTCAGAGAGGTGATTGACAGGCACACATGTAACACTCTAAACTTGGGGTGGAGTGCTGATTATGTAATGTCATAATCAAGCATCTCCTATATGAACATATACCGTATATACTCGAGTATAAGCCGACCCGAATATAAGCCGAGGCACCTAATTTTACCACAAAAAACTGGGAAAACGTATTGACTTGAGTATAAGCCTAGGGTGTCCATCTGCATGCCTCACTTTGCCTCACTGTGCCTTACTGTGTCCATGTCCATGCCTCACTGTGCCCATGCCTCACTGTGCCCATGACTAGACTGACATTTAACATGGGAGTCTATGGAAGGGGTGCCCGGCTTTGAAAAATCGGTGCTGCCCGGCCGTAGGTCCCCCAAACAACAAACTTTGCACAATTAGAGGATAAATGGGGCTACATGTGTGCCAAGGTTCGGGTCCAGGGAACCTACGACCGGCCAGTACCAAATCCCCAAAGTCACTGGAGAAATGACCGTTTAACATGGGAGTCTATGGAAGGGGTGCCCGGGTTTAAAAAATCGCTGGTCCCCCCGGCAACAATCTTTGCACACTTGTAGAAGATGAGTGGGGCTACATGTGTGCCAAGTTTGGGGTCCAGGGGACCTACGGGTGACTCAAGTATAAGCCGAGGGGGGCATTTTTATGTGCTGAAAAACTCGGCTTATACTCGAGTATATACGGTATTACCAACAATAACTACAAATAAAGTAACCATATACTAATACATATTAGTATGACTAAGACTTCACTAAACTATCTTAACAAAATATAAACAAATATACAGGCATACCCCGCTTTAAGTACACTCCCTTTACCCGCGAGTGTATGTAAAGTGCCTCACAAGTACTGTAGAGACATTTTGCAGCCGCAGTAGAAGAAGCTGAAGCTCCGAGAGCATAGCCCGCCCTGTTCCAGTGTGCCCCTGACACCCCCACTACAGCCCCTGAGACCTCAACTACAGCCCCTGACCCCCCACTACACCCTAGAAGTGAAAAAGGGTATTGTTTCACTTTAAGTACATTTTCGTTTTACATACATGCTCTGGTCCCATTGTGTACTTAAAAGCGGGGTATGCCTGTAATATTTATCTCACTATGTAAATACTAGGGTTGTGCCGATACCACTTTTTTAAGACCGAGTACAAGTACCAATACTTTTTTTCAAGTACTCGCCGATACCGATTACCGATACTTTATTTTAATGTCATGTGACAGTGGCACATGTGTCGTCTTTTTTTTTTTTTTACAATGCTTTCTTTTTTTTGGGGGGGGGGGGGGAGTGGGGAGTGTATGGTGTCAGTGTGTTTTTTTTATTTAAATTTTGTTATTATTTTTTTTAGCCCTGTTGGGGGGGCTTTGGTGAGATATCAGGGGTCTTAACAGACCTCTGACATCTCACCTTTGAGACAGAGAAAGGGACTAAGGACACAGATTCCCCAGTCCCTTTCTCAGCAGCCTCCGCTGCACTGAAAATGAATGGAGAGAAGACAGAAGCTCCTCTCCATTCATAAACTGAAGCATCGTAAATACCAGTTACCATGTTTCAGTTATGTGAATGGACAGAGTCAGTGACCACTGACTCTGTTCATTCGGAAAAGAAGGAGCCAGCTTTACCGGCTCCTACCTCCGCTCTCCATCCTGACAGATCGAGGACAGAGGGGGGCAGAGGAGGACATGGACGGGGACACGGAGCGCGGACAGGGAGTGGAGCGCGGACAGGGAGTGGAGCGTGGACAGGGAGAGCAGCACAATGGAGGGGGGCACGGAGGGGGGGACACGGAGTGACGCGCGGACAGGGAGAGCAGCACAATGAAGGGGGGACACGGAGCATGGAGGAGGGACCCTCGGTGGGTTTGGGAGCTAGGGACCTGTGTATGCGGTCAAATTCCAAGCGCTCCGAAGGGACGTCAGGCGCCAGCTCCTGAAAGAAAGCCGTGGCCGTCCCCTGCAAGTCAGTGATGTCCTCTGGGAGCCCACGGATGCAGAGATTATCCCTGCGGGCCCTATTCTCAGAGTCCTCTAATTTATCCTGTAGGCTCAACAGTTCAGCATTCAGCCTCTCAACCTCGTCTTCATGACCCTCCAGGACTGTTGTTGTTAAATCCATCCGCTGTTCCAATTGGTTTGTGCGGTGGCCTATCTCCTTGAGACCACTCACCAGCTCTGCTGAGAGCTTACGGGAGGCAGCGTTAATTTCATCCCGCACTATACTGCGGAACTTCTGGAGCATAGCATCAGAGCCAGTGTCAGTGGGGCTTGCCAAGTTGGAGGGGAACTGTAGCAAGCTGTCCTCAGAATGCTGAGTGGTGTCATCCGGCTCCGGAGGCTCGGGCGCCATTTTGCCCTTCCCCGCGGTAGAAGAGGCCTTCTGCTGGGAGCGGTAGCGTGGCCGGTTTCGGGGAGTATTGTACATAGGTAATGCTAGGCAATGTCCGTCACTCAGGGAGCTTGCGCGGTGGTGTCAGGGGGCAAGATGTGCCTTATTCGCCGAGATTGAGTGGTCCGACGGTGCAGAGCAGGGAGGTCAAGCTGTCATCCTCCCCAACCCTGCGTAGTTGCCCCCCAGGGCTGTAGGTTCAGTACATAGCAAAAGTTAGTATATATAGCTATCTAGTTTAGGGGCCATAGCCTGGCCAGCCAAAGCACCTAGGCTTCCAGGGGCAATTTGTTAGATGAGAAGAGTCTGAATGATGGGCACTATGGTGTAGCAAGATGGCTGCCTAGCACAGGGCAACATCTGATCCACAACCCGCAGGCCACAAACAGGGGGTGCCACTAAGTATTGTGGATAGCGGGTGTGCACCAGTGGCCGTATCTTGAAAGAGTCCTGAGAAGCAAAAACAGGCCGTAATGTCCCAGTAGGGTGGAGCAAGATGGCCGCCGTACAGTAGGTCGGGGTGCAGTCTGGCCTCACAGAGTGCGGATCTAGAGTCCCAATTCAGGTAGGGAACTGCTCAGGGGAAGCCCAGGAGTCGGAATGGAGGATGTGGTGGTCGGTTATTTGCCCTGGAGGGACGGGGAGGCTACTGGAGGGCTTTGGGTGTATTAAGATGGCCGCCGCTCACCTCCACACACAGAGCGCCGTCCTCTGCAGGGTGCTTCCGCCGGCTTACGGATCCTCTCAGTTCCCCTCCCGGACTGGGAAGCTGCCTCAGATGAATTCGGGGAAGGTTGCCGTACGTCCCGCAGCCGCGTCACTCGAGCGCGGTGGATTCTGAGGCCTCGCAGGCCGCAAGATGGCGGCGGGTCACCAGGGAATGGCGCCGGCCGTGGCTTGGATTGCAGAGTAGTCGGCCGTCCTAGAGGCCCGATTCAGGTAAGAAACTGCTCAGGGGAGGCCCAGGAGTCAGGATGGAGGACTCAGTTATCAGAATTCAGAGCGCTGACCTAGAATGGCTGTGGATATTTTCAGGCCCAGCGGAGCTCCTCCAAAGCACGTCTATCTCGCGGCCGGACACGCCCCCTTTGGACACTTTCAGTACCTGTAAGCAGTGGCGTCTCCAGCTTTCATATTTAGGAGGGGCACATGGGGGAACAGGGACAAAAGTAGGGGGGCAAACTATAAAACACAATTATGTTTTGTAACGGCACCCCCAAATACGAAAGGGGGTAACGCCGTTTAGATCCCTTCCTTCTCCTGGACACAAATTCACTGCCGATCCTCCACAGCCAGACGACCCCTTCCCATAGGAATTAATCCTTCTTAAAGAACGAGACAACGCTCTGTATCTTTCAAAGGATAGACTCACTTTATTAAAAAGAACATTGTAACTTTTTATACACATCCAATACTGCATTAATCTGAATGAACAATGGTCCAGCTCCACCCACAACATAACGCCCAATACACATCATTTTGACACCTCTTAGACGACAACAGGTTAGCTTTTGTTTCCCAATCCATATTATCAAACGACTTCACATAATGAAAGGATCTGTAGCATACACAAGCAAGCAGGTGACTCATCCGCATCTCTTCAATTAACCCGTCTGTCTGTTATTTCCACAACCTATCATTATAGGCTTAAGTCCCAGTATCAAAAGACTTTACACAATGACGACCTTCAATACACCTCTCAATTAACCTGTTAAGTTCCGAATAAAACAATATTGTGGACTAATATTACTATTTCAATTTCAAGCAATCCAAGCCATATTCTTAATGTCCATGGTTTCCTGGCTCACCCTGTGTCCAACGTGACCCTCCTGTCACACATCTCCCCTTTCGGCAGGAGACTAACACAGGAGGAGACCCCAGACGGGTTGATTCCGAAGTTAGTCCATAGGTCCATTCTTCTAATGCCGGTATCCACACAGTACCCCAAATAAATTGCTCCAAGCAGAGCATTACTTACCCAGCCAACCTCTGCCTCTCTCAGAGAACATACCCGCCGCTGGGGAGAAGACAGGGTGACTGGGCTCAGTCCGTCATGCTGTTGGGGATCTGGGCCGACTGCCCAGCATCCCTGGGGTATACAAGTGGAGACTGAAGTCCCATCCACTTGTGGTAGGTGAAAATCCCCCAGTGCTTGCAAAGCAAGGCTGACATCCTCCTGTCTCAGTGTCACACCATTTTCGGGGGTTGTGTCAGTGAGGACCGAAGTCCCATCCGGTACCACAGGAACTCCCTCTTCTGTTAGTTGAGAGCAGAGGCCTGCGGCACTCTGCTCTGTTGCCAGCTCTTCTGTAGGCGATCTCCGATTGTCGTATTACCGCCATTCTCCACTCCTGCTGCCGCTCTAGTTCTCTCTTTTGTCGCGCATCCTGCAGCTGGATGCCTCTAATGGCTTCCTGTATGGCGGTCTCTGATGGGTTAGCACCATATAATGCCAACCGCTGTCGCACTCGTTGCTGAAACAAATCTTCAACTGACCGGGGTCCTGCATCACCGTCTCTCTGGTCCATCTCGGCTAGCTCCCTGATCAAGGTGGCCTTGTTCTTTGTCCCACTGGTCCCTTCACGGCTCTCAAGTAGGTCCTTCAGCGTGGCTTTTCTGCAGGCTGCATAGCTGGTCATTCACTGTGGTGGCTTGGAGTGTCCCAGGAACTGGAGGGAAAATCCCGCTGCTGCCAACCAATGTAACAGCACCCCCAAATACGAAAGGGGGTAACGCCGTTTAGATCCCTTCCCTCTCCTGGACACAAATTCACTGCCGATCCTCCACAGCCAGACGACCCCTTCCCATAGGAATTAATCCTTCTTAAAGAACGAGACAACGCTCTGTATCTTTCAAAGGATAGACTCACTTTATTAAAAAGAACATTGTAACTTTTTATACACATCCAATACTGCATTAATCTGAATGAACAATGGTCCAGCTCCACCCACAACATAACGCCCAATACACATCATTTTGACACCTCTTAGACGACAACAGGTTAGCTTTTGTTTCCCAATCCATATTATCAAACGACTTTACATAATGAAAGGATCTGTAGCATACACAAGCAGGCAGGTGACTCATCCGCATCTCTTCAATTAACCCGTCTGTCTGTTATTTCCACAACCTATCTTTATAGGCTTAAGTCCCAGTATCAAAAGACTTTACACAATGATGACCTTCAATACACATCTCTCAATTAACCTGTTAAGTTCCGAATAAAACAATATTGTGGACTAATATTACTATTTCAATTTCAAGCAATCCAAGCCATATTCTTAATGTCCATGGTTTCCTGGCTCACCCTGTGTCCAACGTGACCCTCCTGTCACATGTTTCAAGAATAGAATGCACTCCAGAGGTCTTGTTAGAAAGAGAGATGTTAGTTGAACATTGCAGCTGCAGGCGGCCACTTAGATTAAAAGCGTGTAATTGTTATTTTAATGTTGGGCTAACAAATATGATCATTAATGCCCCCTACCAGTGCAGCTTATTAGTGCTGTCTATCAGTGCCCACCAGTGCAGCCTAAGAATGCAGCCTATCAGTGCTCAATGCCCATCAGTGCCACCTGTCAGTGCTCATCATTGCAGCATATCAGTGTAGCATATCAGTGCCACCTATCAGTGGCCATCAATGCTGTCTATCAGTGCTCAATGCCCATCAGTGCAGCATATCAGTGCCCATCAATGCTGCCTATCAGTGCCCATTAGTGCCACCTATCAGTGCTCATCAATGCCGCCTATCAGTGCCACCTATCAGTGCTCATCAACGCTGCCTATCAGTGCCCACCAGTGCATGAATAGTGCTTATCAGAGCTCATCAATGCCACCTATCGGTGGCCATCAATGCTGCCTATCAGTGCTCAGTGCCCATTAGCGCCTCCTGTCAGTGCCCATTAGCGCCTCCTGTCAGTGCCCATTAGTGCCTCCATTTCTCGATAGAACACCTGGTAGTTCTCTCTCCTCCTCCCTCCTCTTGCACGCGATGGGTGAGGAGATAAATCTGATCTGCTCCTTCTCTCTCCCCTGCTCCCCCCTCCCCCCACTACCACTGCCACTCTCATCCTGGGTGTGTACTGCAGGAGGTCAAGTGTAAAGCTATCAAGCTCACACCTCCCACTGTACACACACAGGATGAGAGCGGCAGTGGCGGCGGTGGGGAGGGGGGGCAGGGGAGAGAGAAGGAGCAGATCGGATGTGTCTCCTCTTCCATCCCATATGAGAGAGGAGGGAGGGGAGAAGGAGCTGATCACCTGTGTCTCCTCACCCATCGCACGCAAGAGAGGAGGGAGGGGAGAGAGAACTACTAATGCCGGCTCTGACGTCACTGGTTGTTACACGCCAGGCGGCTCTAGTAACCAGTGCGAGGAATGGAGTCAGGTGGAGAAGGAGCCGGAGCCAGCGCTATCCCTGTCCCCTGCATTCCAGACTGGTCCCAGTGTCTGTTTATTTTTATTGGGGGGGCACATGGGGGCCCAGTATAATGTTGGGGGGGCCATGGCCCCCTCTGGCCCCCCTAGTGACGCCACTGCTTGTAAGTGTGTATGACCTCATTGGTGGTGCACTGGAGTTGGCCTTTCTGGAGTATGCTCTGCTTATGTAATTTTTCACTGAACACATGCTTCATGTACTGTACGCTTCACATGATTGCATATTTTTTATTCATTACCTTATATTCCGGTATAAGTGAGAGCAATCTCCCTACCACCTTTTCTATTTATTAAATTTCTTTGCGTGCGGAGCGTTTCAATATTTAATATCTATAAATAGTTTATACAGAGTTGTCACAGATACTGGTACACCAGTGTATTTAGGTGTGTGTATACAGAGTACCGCCTCCTTTTAACCCTTTTTTTGCCACTAATATATGATATACGTCAGCAGCAGCAGCAGATGGTTTTAAGCACTGACAAGCCGACTGTTGGCTGTCAGGAGGAAGTGATCAGGTGGCTGTATAACTTCCACACCACCTCTCTCCCCACGTGCACCCCTGCCATGTTTCACCCCACTTGTGGGTCCAGGACCTCCATGGTGGGTGTCGCCACATAGAGGGGAGTGATTGAATGTTAATTCACTGATCTCCCTTCCCTAATAAGAACCTGGAAGCTACAGTGCATCTGGAAAATAATCACAGCCCTTCACTTTTTCCACATTTTGTTGTGTCACAGCCTTATTCTAAAATTGATTCAATTCATTATTTTCCTCAAAATGACAACGTGAAAGAAGTTTGTTTGAAATCATGATTTGGAAAGGCACACACCTGTCTATATAAGGTCCCACAGATAACAGTGCATGTCAGAGCACAAACCAAGCCATGAAGTCCAAGGAATTGTCTGTAGACCTCAGACAGGATTGTATGGAGGCACAGATGTGGGGAAGTGTACAAAAAATGTCTGCAGCATTGAAGGTCCCAATGAGCACAGTGGCCTCCATCATCCGTAAATGGGAAAAAATGTGGAACCACCAGGACTCTTCCTAGAGCGGGCCACCAAACTGAGTGATCGGGGGAGAAGGGCCTTAGTCAGGAAGGGGACCAAGAACCCGATGGTCACTCTGACAGAGCTCCAGCTTTTCTCTGTGGCGAGAGGAGAACCTTCCAGAAGAACAACCATCTCTGCAGCACTCCACCAATCAGTCCTGTATGGGGGAGTGGCCAGACGGAAGCCACTCCTCAGTAAACGGCACATGACAGCCAGAGTGGTGTTTGCCAAAAGGTACTTGAAGGACTCTGACCATGAGAAACAAAATGGTCTAATGAAACAAAGATTGAACTCTTTGGCCTAAATGGCAAGCGTCATGTCTGGAGGAAATCAGGCACCGCTCATCACCTGGCCAATACCATCCCTACAGTGAAGCATGGTGGTGGCAGCATCAATACTTAATTTTATCCATTTTGAAATAAGGCTGTAACATAACAACAAAATGTGGAAAAAGTGAAGCGCTGTGAATACATTCCAGATACACTGTATGTGGGTGACATCACTTCCGGGTCCGGCTGTCACTTTCCCGGGTTGTTGTAGTTGAGGGGAAAAAGCGAATGGAGCGCAATATGTACTTCATTACCTTCAATGGAAGGCAGATGAGATATCGCTGGTCAAACAGACCCCTAAAGTCACATTAAAGGGTTAGTTTGCCTAATACAGAAAAACTGTAAAGGTGACCGAACACCGGACCCCCTTCACCCCCCACCCCCGCTCCTCACTGTACTTACCGTCAGCCATCCTCTACTATCAGGGCTCTCTCACCTCTCCAATGGTCAGGATATGAAATACCCCACTACTCTGTCTTCTCCATACTGAGCTGCCAGGATGGACCAGATGGATTCTGATTGGTCAGCGCCATCACATGTAAAGCGGGGTCCAGGAGGGGGGAGGGGATCTGGTGTTAGTTCAGCTTTACAGTTCTTCTGTAGAGGTGATCTAACCCTTTAATAAACCATTGCACTGACAGCTTAGGTTGTCTCCACACTGATGGAGGGGGGATGGTGACACCCTAGGACACCAGCATTGTAAATCTTGGAGGAAGTTTTTTTCTCCATATTTTGATGTTACAGTTGTACCCAGTTCCATGCCAGAGCTCTGTGAAAGTGGTGACTGTTAGACCAACGTGACTTTTTTTTTTTCTTGCTGACTCAGCTTGGAGTCCATATATGATCTGCAAACTCTTCATCATATAAAATCCAGCCAATCCGATGTAGTAACAATCCACTAACGCGTTTTGGATAATGAAGCCTCAGTCATAAGTATTTCTTATTCTAGAATTAGCAGATCATATATGGACTCGGTGTGAAGACTTTTCTGATTGATTTTGGAGGGAGAACAGGAGCCCAGCTGTGAGATCGGCATTTCCACTTATTCCACTGACGGGGGGAGGAGCTAAAACTCCAGTTATTTGTCATCTACTGAGATTTTTTATCTTTTTTTTCCTTCTTTCCAACAGATGGATGTGATGTCAGGAATTCCTCGGAGAGACATCTTCTATTATCTGCTGATTGTAAGTCAGAAGATAATGTCATCACACAGGATCCTCCAGGAGGAAATCCAAATCCACAAAATCTACATCACAGACCTTCCTGTCCGGAGACATCAATGGATCCCTCTGATCAGGGGGAATCTTCTCACCAATCACATCCTATGATTGTAAATATCCATGTAAGATCTCACACTGCAGATAGATCACCAGATCCTTCTAATCCCGAGGAATCTTCCTCACCCCATGAAGGAGATACCCGAGGTGACCATCTATTCCCATGTTCAGAGTGCGGGAAATCTTTCACTCGGAAAGGAACACTTGTTGACCACCAGAGAATTCACACGGGTGAGCGGCCTTATTCATGTTCAGAGTGCGGGAAATCTTTCACTAAAAAGGGACACCTTCTTCAGCACCAGAGAATTCACAGAGGTGAGCGTCCTTATTCATGTTCAGAGTGCGGGAAATCTTTCACTCAGAAGGGACACCTTCTTCAGCACCAGAGAGTTCACACGGGTGAGCGTCCTTATTCATGTTCAGAGTGCGGGAAATCTTTCACTCAGAAGGGAAAACTTGCTGAACACCAGAGAGTTCACACGGGTGAGCGTCCTTATTCATGTTCAGAGTGCGGGAAATCTTTCACTCTGAAAGGAAACCTTATTCAGCACCAGAGCGTTCACACGGGTGAGCGTCCTTTCCCTTGTTCAGAGTGCGGGAAATCTTTCACTCAAAAAGCAGCCCTTGTTACACATCAGAAAATTCACACACGTGAGCATCCTTATTCATGTTCAAAGTGTGGGAAATGTTTTCATCGGAAAGGAAATCTTATTCAGCACCAGAGAGTTCACATGAGAGAGCGTCCTTTCCCTTGTTCAGAGTGTGGGAAATCTTTCAGTAACAAAGGATATCTTGTTACACATCTTAGAATTCACACAGGTGAGCATCCTTATTTATGTTCAGAGTGCGGGAAATCTTTCACTGGCAAAGCAGACCTTGTTAAACATCTTAGAATTCACACAGGTGAGCGTCCTTATTCATGTTCAGAGTGCGGGAAATCTTTCACACTGAAAGGAAACCTTATTCAGCACCAGAGTGTTCACACGGGTGAGTGTCCTTTCCCTTGTTCAGAGTGCGGGAAATCTTTCACTCAAAAAGCAGCCCTTGTTACACATCTTAGAATTCACACAGGTGAGCGTCCTTATTCATGTTCAGAGTGCGGGAAATCTTTCACTCTGAAAGGAAACCTTATTCAGCACCAGAGTGTTCACACGGGTGAGTGTCCTTTCCCTTGTTCAGAGTGCGGGAAATCTTTCACTCAAAAAGCAGCCCTTGTTACACATCTTAGAATTCACACAGGTGAACGTCCTTATTCGTGTTTAGTGTGCGGTAAATCTTTCCATCACAAAGAAGTCCTTGTTAAACATCAAATAATTCACACAGGTGAGCGTCCTTATTCATGTTCAGAGTGCGGGAAATCTTTCAATCGGAAAGGATCTCTTGTTAAACATCAAAGAATTCACACAGGCGAGCGTCCTTATTCATGTTCAGTGTGCGGGAAATCTTTCACTAAGAAGGGAAACCTTTTACAACACCAGAGAATTCATATGAGTGATCTTTCTTAAGCCCCGTACACACGGTCGGACTTTTGGCCAACAAACTTCATTTTGAGCAAGTTGGACCAACAATCCGACCGTGTGTACGCTCCATCGGACAAACTTTTTTTGTTTGGTTTTGGATTTCATCGGACAAAAGTTGGGTCTGCAAACGGACAAACTTTTGCCCAACAAAAGTCCGATGGAGCAAAGTCCGACCGTGTGTACAGGAAACCATAGGACTTTTGCCCGATGGACTAAACAACTAATGTTAAACTCAACCAACAATAGCAGAGGTTGACCAAAGGGTGGCGGTAAAGAGCAGAAAAACCACGTGATGTTGCAAAAAGTTTTGGGAAAGTTTGCAGAAAAGTCCTGTGGTGTGTATGCTATGGGTGTGCCCGGCCAACTCCGTTTGGACAAAAAAACCACGGAAAAGTCAGATGGAAGTCCGACCATGTGTACGGGGCTTTATTGATGTTGTAGATCAGGGATCTCCAGACTTCGGCCCTCCAGCTGTTGCAGAACTACACGTCCCATGAGGCATTGTAATACTCTGACATTCACAGACATGACTAGGCATGGTGGGAATTGTAGTTCCTGAACATCTGGAGGGTCATAGTATGAAGAGCTCTGTTGTAGACGAGTCAGCCTGGTGCAGGGTTAGGGGCGGGTTAATAGTAGAGGGCGGGGACTTGTTTATTAAGCAGCTGGTCAGAGAGGCTAGTGGATGTCTGTTCAATGTTGAGTTGGCCCCGCCCTTTGCAGCTATAACAGCTTCAACTCTTCTGGCAAGGCTGTCCACAAGGTTTAGGAAGGTGTCTATGGGAATGTTTGACCATTCTTCCAGAAGCACATTTGTGAGGTCAGGCACTGATGTTGGATGAGAAGGCCTGGCTTGCAGTCTCCACTCTAATTCATCCCAAAGGTGTTCTATCAGGTTGAGTTCATGACTCTGTGCAGGCCAGTCAAGTTCCTCCCCCCCAAACTCGCTCATCCATGTCTTTATGGACCTTGCTTTGTTGACTGGTGTGCAGTCATGTTGGAACAGGAAGGGGCCATCCCCAAACTGTTCTAACAAAGTTGGGATCATGCAATTGTCCAAAATGTCTTGGTATTCTAATGTCTTAAGCGGTCCATTCACTGGAACTAAGGAGCTAAGCCCAACCCCTGAAAAAAACCACCATAATCTCCCCTCCACCAAATGATTTGGACCAATGCACAAAGCAAGGTCCATAAAGACATGGTTGAGCAAGTTTGGGGTGGAGGAACTTGACTGGCCTGCACAGAGTTCTGACCTCCTGGAACAGGTGCTTCCAAACTGCGGCCCGAGGGACAAATGTGGCCCTTTGCTAGCCTTTCTCCGGCCCTTGGGGGACTATTCCTCCCACTGACACCAACGATGGGGCACTATTTCTTCCACCAATACCAATCATGGGATTCTATTTCTCCTACTGTTCTGCTTTGCATTATTGAACTGTTGTATAACACTAGTCAGACAGCTTAACAATAATTCGGAAGTCAAGAAACGTGAGACATCAAATCTGTATGTATTCTTTTTCCGAATAACTTTTTTGTAAAACTACAACAAAACATGTGTCAGTACATTAAACATTATACAGCAGCCTCACTCCATCAGCGAGAGTACTCACAGACAATTCCACCATTAGTCCAGGAATATATAGAGAGCTCTTCTGCATGCAGCCTGCTAGATCCAAAAGCAGTCATGAAATGGAGGAAATGCAGTTCCAGGTTAAAGGTTATTGCTTCTAACTCTGAGGAAAATACAACTTCCTGTCACTAGATGGCAGCAACGCCAAACTAACATTTGCAGTATAATATGTAAGAGCACATTGCACATATTACTGTGAACAATATGGGCAGAACACTCCCTGTCTGGCATAATTTATTATGTCACCACCTAAATAACTACTGCTATGCAGAAAAAGCATATAACAGGAAAATGGAATCCTAATTAGTCCGATAACAAAACTATAATGTCAGTTATAGGTCTGAGATCAATTCTGGCGGTCTCATTTTTTACAATCTTGACATCCACCTTTCTAACCTTGCCATCCCTGCTTGGTAGAGCATTGACAATAAGTCCTACTGGCCACTCGTTCCTGCCTTCTTGGCCGTCCTTCAACAGAACAACATCACCCATTTTTACATTTAGGTGATCCTCAGTCCATTTCCTACGGCGTTGCAGATTTGACAGATACTCTCTCTTCCATCTTTTCCAAAAGGTGTCTGCCAAGCATTGTACTTGCTTCCATTGTTCGCATGAACTTGTGTTGTACTTATGGTTCCAGATGGAGCAGACAAAGAGTTCACCTTTTGAGTCAACAACATTGCTGGGGTAAGGACCATAGGTGTATCTGGGTCTGAGGACACAGGAACTATAGGCCTGGCATTCATAATAGCTGTGACCTCTGCCATAAAGGTGCTTAACCACTTCAATACAGGGCACTTATACACCTTCCTGCCCAAGCCAATTTTGAGCTTTCAGCGCTGTCGCAATTTGAATGACAATTGCGCGGTCATGCTACACTGTACCCAAACAAATTTTTTATCATTTTGTTCCCACAAATAGAGCTTTCTTTCGGTGGTATTTGATTGCCTCTTCGATTTTTATTTTTTGCACAACAAATAAAAAAAGAGTGAACATTTTGAAAAAAAATAAGTTTTTCTTTTGTTTCTGTTATTTTTTTTTGTAAATAAGTACCTTTTCTACTTCAATGACGGGCACTGATAAGGCGGCACTGACGGGCACTGATAAGGCGACACTGATGGGCACCGATGAGGTGGCACTGATGGGCCCTGATATGTGGCACTGGTATGCGGCACTGATGGGCACTCATAGGCGGCACTGATGGGCACTTATAGGCGGCACTGATGGGCACTTATAGGCGGCACTGATGGATACTTATGGGTGGCACTGATAGGTTCCACGGACGGGCACTGATAGGTGGCACTGATGGACACTGGTAGGTGGTACTGATGACACTGGTGGCTGGCATTGCTGGGCATCACACATTGTGGTCGTGCCATGATGGTGCCAGTCAGTGCCCATTTGTGGGCACTGATTGGCATATGTTTATGTATTTTTATATGTGGATGGCCATGGGGGACTTACCTGGCCATCCACATGCTTGGGGCTTCCCTGGTGGTCCTGGGCGGCATCCTGGTGGTCTAGTGTGGGTATCCGAGGGGGGGCTGCGCTGATAAACAATCAGCGCAAACCCCCCCTGTCAGGAGAGCCGCCGATCGGCTCTCCTCTACTCGCGTCTGTCAGACGCGAGTGAGGAAGAGCCGATCAACGGCTCTTCCTGTTTACATCGTGATTGGACCCGGCTGATCACGTGGTAAAAAGCCTCCGCTGGAGGCTCTTTACCGAGATCAGTGTAGCGGTGTGTCAGACTGACACACCGCTCCACCAATCGCCGCGATGCGCGCCCCCCCCGGGCGCGCGGCGGCTGTTATCCTGCAGGACGTCAATAGACGTCCAGTGTGGATAACACAACCACTTCCCGGACGTCAATCTCCTATTGACTGGGCGGGAAGTGGTTAAAGTTTCATGAGTCAAGTGAGCAGGTTTGGTTTATAGCAACATAGCGTCCAAGATTTGCCTTGCAATACCTACAAGTCTCTCCCAGACACCACCCATATGTGAGGAGTGTGGAGGATTAAAGACCCATGTACATCCTCTGTCTTGGAGAAAGTCTTGCAATTGTGATTCGCTGTCACAAATGGTAAGTTCTTTGCAGGCTCCCACAAAGTTTGTTCCAATGTCAGAACGAAGCAGTTTTGTTGGGCCACGAATTGAGAAGAATCTCCTCAAGGCATTAATAAAGCTTGATGTTGACATGGCTTCAAGTAGCTCTATGTGTACAGCTCGGGTGGACAAACAAGTGAAAAGGACTGCCGATCGTTTACTGTCCGCGCTGCCTCCTCTAGTGCGACGGGTTAAAACAGACCACGGACCAAATACATCTAAGCCCACCTTGGTGAAAGGTGGTTGAGCAATTACTCTGTCCTCTGGTAGCTCTGCCATCTTTTGACTTTGTAATCTTCCTCGCAGCTTGCGACAGATGACACATTTGTGTATAACAGCTGATACCAAGCGTTTGCCCCCAAGAATACAGAAACCTGCCGATCTAATTGCACCTTCTGTGATGTGTCGCCCTTGGTGAACTACTTGTTCAAGATAGTACCTAACAAGCAATGTGGTGATCATAAGCAGTGCCGGGACAAGGTCATCAAGCGCCCAGGGCAAAGATGCCAAACTGCGCCCCCCTTTCCTTTAGGGTTAGGGTCTAGGTGCCCCCCCCCCATCCCTGCAATAAACCATTGTGCCAGGGGCAGCCGCCCCTCCTGCCCACCCCTTGTCCCGGCCCTGATCATAAGGTATAATGACAGGCTGTTTCTCTTCCTCTGTAAGTTCAGCATAAGACAAACGTCCACCTACTCTCAACAACCCATTTTTGTCTAAAAAGGGGCTAAGCCGCCTAAGACGGCTTTGTTTTGGGAATGTCTTTTTGTTTTTTTGATGCAGTCAATTTCCTTCTGGAAATGTTTATTTTGATCAGAAGCAATTATAACAGACTTTGCCTGAGCAAGTTCCACTAGATTGACCTGTTCATGGAAACTTTCCCACCTTCTGACCTGATCGCTGTTGGTTTCTCTCCAGAAAGTTTTAGCGACATGGATGAGTCTGGCTAGGGTCTTAACTAATATCTTCCAGCAAGAAAATCTATCAAAGCAATGTGAGTGAAGTGTGGCTTCAGAAGCTTTGGTACTGAAACTCGTAATTTCCGCTCTGATTTCAGGGTCAGCTTCGGGCTCTATGAGTGGATAAACATTAGCAGTGTCTATCTGCTAACAGTGTGGTTGGTACAGAAAGGATGGTGTTAGCCATGACTAAGCACTAGATCGTAGTGCGAAACGCGTCGGCTGTACCCCACTATTTGCTGTGACTTGTAGTGCTCCATGTTTTTTTACCAATAAGAGGCAACCTTCATGGTTTTTTGGGAGTGCGGCTGTCCATATGTTCTAACTTTTCCTGCTTCAAGCATTGCCAGCACCCGTGGTTCCTGGGAGGACATTGATTACCAATTACACTCACCTGGAGCGGTATCCTTTTCTCTGCAGAAAGGATGGGCCTGAGAACCATATAGGGCTCTTTCACACGGAGGATCCGTTCAGGTCCGCCTGTCAGTTTTTTAGGCGGACCTGGACGGATCCTCCATGTAGCCCTACGGAGGCACGGATGTCAGCGGTGACATGTCCGCTGACATCCGCTCCGACAAAGTGTGACGGAGGAAAACCCTATTTTTCCTTCCGTCGGCGGAGCGGATCGGATGACAACAGACTTTACGGTCCGTCATCATCCGATTCCCCATAGGGGAGAGCGGCGCTCTGACAGGGCGGTCCCTGCACAGTATGCGGGGACCGCCCAGTCATCCGTCGGCTCAGCGGGGATCAACGGAGCGATCCCCGCTGAGCAAGCGGAGCTTCACGGGGCGGATCTTCACGGATCCACTCCGTGTGAAAGGACCCATAGAGTTCTGAAGGCATGCTGCTTGAGTAGGTCTAGTGGCATAATCTGCAGGGTTTTGCTCTGTAGGTACATAGAACCACTGATCTGAGTGTGAAGATTGCCTGATTTTATTCACTCTGTTGTGTAGAGGAGTCACAGTATTGTGTTGACCTGCCAAAGCTTTCCTTGACAACAAAGCTGTTGTGACAGGGACTGAGAAGAGATGTGCGTCCATTTGTTAACACAGACGTCTTCAAAGTGCTAATGTTGTCAGGCTGGTGCTAATGTTGTCAGGCAAACTTCTCCTACAATGACCCACCCCAGGTCCAGTCTCTGTGCATAGGGGGCATTATAAGGTCCATTGATTTGTTGGCGCACCTTGTGTACCTGAAGGATGTCTCTCCCAAGAAGTAGAAGGATAGAAACATCTGGCTCAACAGCTGGGATAAGGTGAGCAATTGAGCGGAGGTGAGGGTGGTGATGGGCTAATTCTGGAGAGGGAATCTCAGTTTTGTCGTCAGGTATCATGCCACACTCTATTAGGGTAGGAAGTGGGAACTGCACTTTCTTATTGAAGGATTCAATGGTAAAGTCAGTAGCTCTTCTCCCTATGGTTTCAATTGTCCCCACACATGTCCTTAGAGTGTATAGAACTGCACTTGCCTTGAGGTTAAAGATATCAAAGAAATCTGACTTTGCAAGGGATCTGTTGCTCTGTTCATCTAGCACCGCATACATTTTCACTGCCCTTCCTCTCTTGCCAGTGGGATACACAGTCACTAAACAGATTTTAGAGCATGATCGTGCACCCTTGCCTTGTCCACATACTTCAGTGCAATTAGACATTACTGAGGAGCGTGGGGTCTCTTGTTGCTCCCTGCCCTGATCTTTCCTGGGTTCTACAGTCTCTAGTGGGGCAGGAGCAGGGCCTGGGTGCACATCTGCAATATGTCTCTCACTGCCACATTCTGTACATTCTACTGGTATTTTGCAGTCTTTGGCAGTGTGATAAGTAGATCTGCAACACTTAAAACTGATGCCGTTTTGTTTAAGGAAGGACATCCGCTCTACAATGGGGTTGCTTCTAAAGCCTTTGCATTTCTTTAGTGGATGTGTTTTTTTGTGTATTGGGCAATGTCTATCAGGGTTTTCTATGGTGTGTACCTTGTGGGTGCTTTGGTAGTCTGTGACTTCTGAAGGTACAGCTGTTTTGTGTGTGGATACAGAGGTCCTACCGTGAGGTCTGTGAAGTTTCTCAGGTCTGTGTGGTTGATTGCCGCTGGTGGTGAAGGCGAAATTGGGATCACTTCGGATTTTCGCTTGCTGCTGGACAAACCTAGAAAACACAGAGAAAGGGGGAAAAGTGACTCCATAATCTTCTTTGAATTGACTTCCCACAAACATCCACTTGTCTTGCAGATTTGAGGGTAGTTTCTCTACTATGGGATTAGTGCCTCTAGCTGTATCTAGATATGAAAGTCCTGGCAAGTAGCCATCCTCTTTGGCATATTCTATCTCTAGTAGAACATCACCTAGTTCTTGTAGCCGCCACGTTGTCTCTGTAGCCCACCTTGGGAAAGACTTCAGTTTTTTTTTTCAACAGTGCTCCTTCTATTACCTCTGGGGATCCATACGTTTCTTCTAGTCTTTTCCAGGTCATGTTGAGTCCTGCTGCAGGGCTGAACAGGTTTGCTCTTCTCATCCTCTTAGCATGCTCTGCTGACTCGGTACCAAGCCATTTTATCATTAAATTAAACGTATCTGTTGGTGACTAGTTCAGACCTTCAGTGGCATTCACAAAGGAAGATTTCCATGACTAATAGTTTTCAGGACAGTCATCAAATTGGAGAAAGCCTGAGCTAACCATTTATTTGCGGATGAGATATTTGGTGACATCCACTGCACATTGTTGTTCGCCCATGTAATCTATGGGTTGAGGTGATGGGAACACTTGTTTTTTGTTCTTAGGGGTTTCTAGTGCTTCATTCTTGATTTGCTGGCAGCCGCTGACCTCGTGTGGTTGATTGGGCCTTTTCAGGGGGTATGTTGATCTCGGCCTGAATTCCTTTGCTTCAGGTTTAAGAGACTGTTCCTTTGTGTGCGCATCAGTAAGGTTCTGGATGTACTCACTTCTGAGTCTTTATATGATTTCTCATTTCCTGACTGACTTGTTCCCATGTAGGCAGCGGCCTCTGCTTCAGCAGCTGTCGCTGCAGGATGAGCAATTTTGATTCTTATGCTGCGTACACACGACCGTTTTTCATGATGAGAAAAATTCTATTTTTTTATTTGGTCATTAAAAACGATTGTGTGTGGGCTCCAGAGCATTTTTCACGACGAAAAAAATGGGCATTAAAAATTTGGAACGTGCTCTAATTGTTCTCGTCGTTTTTCACGTCGTCGTTTTTTCTCGTCATGAAAAACGGCCGTGTGTAGGCTTTAACGACGTGAAAAAAATGCGCATGCTCAGAAGCAAGTTATGAGACGGGAGCGATCGTTCTGGTAAAACTAGCGCTCGTAATGGAGATAGCACATTCGTCACGCTGTAACGGACTGAAAAGCACAAGGCTGATAAGCGCGAATCGTCTCTCAACAAACTTTACTAACATGAGGATAAGCAAAGGCAGCCCAAAGGGTGGCGCCATCCGAATGGAACTTCCCCTTTTATAGTGCCGTCCTACATGTTGTACGTCACCGCGCTTTGCTCAAGCATTTTTTTCCACGATATAGTGTGTAGGCAAGGCAGGCTTGAGAAGAATCACGTCGAGAAAAACGCAGTTTTTTTCAATGACATTAAAAATGGTCGTGTGTACGCGGCATAATTCTGTTTTCTCCTACATCATCATGGCTTTTTTTTCTGCTATGGCAGCTTTCTTTGCTGCTAACTCCTACATCATCATGGCTTATTATTCTGCGTACTGTAGCTGGACGCGGGCAGCTTCTGCCTTGGCACGAGCTCTAACTGCTGAGGAACTTGCTGAGGACATCTTGCTAGCCCGTGAAGATCTGGACACATGCGATTGTGCATCGTCTTGCTGGGCACTGGGAATGTTCTCCCTGCCTTGCTGTGTCGGCGGTAGCGTGTCATCAGCCTGGCACTTTGTTCCTGATCTTAGACTCATGCTGCGGTAATGGCGTCTCAAATTATTCCGGACCGCCTTGTGGTTGTCTTTTTACTGGTATTCCAGACTGCCACAAGGAATTGTCTTTTTACTGTTCTGCTTTGCGTTATTGAACTGTTGTATAACACTAGTCAGACAGCTTAACAATAATTCAGAAGTCAAGAAACGTGAGACATCAAATCTGTATTTATTCTTTTTCCGAATAACTTTTTTGTAAAACTACAACAAAACCTATGTGTCAGTACATTAAACATTATACAGCAGCCTAACTCCATCAGCGAGAGTACTCACATACAATTCCACCATTAGTCCAGGAATATATAGAGAGCTCTTCTTCATGCAGCTTGCTAGATCCAAAAGCAGTCATGAAATGAAGGAAATACAGTTCCAGGTTAAAGGTTACTGCTTCTAACTCTGAGGAAAATACCACTTCCTGTCACTAGATGGCAGCAACGTCAAACTAACTGCAGTATAATATGTAAGAGCACATTGCACATATTACTGTGAACAATATGGGCAGAACACCTACTAATTGGGGCAGTACTCCTCCTCCTATTGACAACTAGTGATGAGCCGAACACCCCCGTGTTCGGTTCGCACCAGAACCCGCGAACGGACCGAACGTTCGTACGAACATTAGAACCCTATTAAATACAATGGATGCGAACGTTCGAATTCTAAAGTGCTAATTATAATGACTATTATGCATGTTATTGTCCTAAAAAGGGTTTGGGAACCCGGGTTCTTGACCAGGGGACATGTATCAATGCAAAAAGAAGTTTTAAAAACGGTCGTTTTTCGGGAGCAGTCATTTTAACCACTTAAGCCCCGGACCATTTCGGGCCATTAGGACGAAGCCTGTTTTTGGGATTCGGCACTGCGCTGCTTTAACTGTAAATTGTGTGGACATGCAATGTTGTACCCAAATGAAATTTGCGTCCTTTTCTTCCCACAAATAGAGCTTTCTTTTAATGGTATTTGATTGCCTCTGCGATTTTTATTTTTTGCGATATAAACAGAAAAAGACCGAAAATTTTGAAAAAAAATGATATTTTCTACTTTTTGTTATAAGAAAAATCGAATAAACTCAATTTTAGTCATACATTTAGGCCAAAATGTATTCAGCCACATGTCTTTAGTAAAAAAAATGTCAATAAGCGTATATTTATTGGTTTGCGCAAAAGTTATAGCGTTTACAAACTAGGGTACATTTTCTGAAATTTACACAGCTTTAAATTTATGACTGCCTATCTCATTTCTTGAGGTGCTAAAATGGCAGGGCAGTACAAACCCCCCCAAATGACCCCATTTTGGAAAGTAGACACCCCAAGCTATTTGCTGAGAGGCATGTTGACCCCATTGAATATTTTTTTTTTTTGTCCCAAATGATTGAATAATGACAAAAAGAAAAAAAAAAAAATGTACAAAAAGTTGTCACTAAATGATATATTGCTCACACATGCCATGGTTATATGTGGAATTGCACCCCAAAATACATTCTGCTGCTTTTCCTGAGTACGGGGATACCACATGTGTGGGACTTTTTGGGAGCCTAGCCGCGTACGGGACCCCAAAAACCAAGCACCGCCTTCAAGGTTTCTAAGGGCATAAATTTTTGATTTCACTCCTCACTACCTATCACAGTTTTGAAGGCCATAAAATGTCAAAATAGCCCAAAACCCCCACAAATGACCCCATTTTGGAAAGTAGACACCCCAAGCTATTTGCTGAGAGGCATGGTGAGTATTTTACAGCTCTCATTTGTTTTTGAAAATTAAGAAAGACATTTTTTTTTCTTTTTTTTTTTTTCTTTTTTTACATTTTCAAAACTTTGTGACAAAAAGCGAGATCTGCAAAATACTCAACATACCTCTCAGCAAATAGCTTGGGGTGTCTACTTTCCAAAATGGGGTCATTTGGGGGGGTTTTGTGCCATCTGGGCATTCCATGGCCTCCGAAACTGTGATAGGCAGTGAGGAGTGAAATCAAAAATTTACACCCATAGAAATCCTGAAGGCGGTGCTTGGTTTTTGGGGTCCCGTACGCGACTAGGCTCCCAAAAAGTCCCACACATGTGGTATCCCCGTACTCAGGAGAAGCAACAGAATGTATTTTGGGGTGTAATTCCACATATGCCCATGGCATGTTTGAGCAATATATAATTTAGTGACAACTTTTTGTACATTTTTTTTTTTTTTGGTCATTATTCAATCACTTGGGACAAAAAAAAAAAATATTCAATGGGCTCAACATGCCTCTCAGCAAATAGCTTGAGGTGTCTACTTTACAAAATGGGGTCATTTGGGGGGGTTTTGAACTGTCCTGGCATTTTATGCACAACATTAGGAAGCTTACATCCACTCTTCTAACCACTTGAAGACAAAGCCCTTTCTGACACTTTTTGTTTACATGAAAGAAAATTTTTTTTTGCAAGAAAATTATGTTGAACCCCCAAACATTATATATTTTTTTAAAGCAAAGGCCCTACAGATTAAAATAGTGGGTGTTGCATTTTTTTTTTCCACACAGTATTTGCGCAGCGATTTTTCAAACGCATTTTTTGGGGGAAAACCACACTTTTTTTATTTTTAATGCACTAAAAAACACTATATTGCCCAAATGTTTGATGAAATAAAAAAGATGATCATAGGCCGAGTACATGGATACCAAACACGACATGCTTTAAAATTGCGCACAAACGCGCAGCGGCGACAAAACTACATTCATTTTTAAAAGCATTTAAAAGCCTTTACAGGTTACCACGTTAGATTTACAGAGGAGGTCTACTGCTAAAATGACTGCCCTCGATCTGACCTTCGCGGTGATACCTCACATGCATGATGCAATTGCTGTTTACATATGACGCTAGACCGACGCTTGCGTTCGCCTTTGCGCAATAGCAGGGGGGGACAGCGGTGCTTTTTTTTTTTTTTTTTTTTTTTTATTATTTATTTGGCTTTTTTATTTTATTTTTAAACTGTGCCTTCCATATTTTATTTTTTTACCATTTTTATCGTTATCTCAGGGAATGTAAATATCCCCTATGATAGCAATAGGTAGTGACAGGTACTCTTTTTTTGAAAAAAATTGGGGGGTTAGACCCTAGATCTTTCCTCTGCCCTCAAAGCATCTGACCACACCAAGATCGGTGTGATAAAATGCTTTCCCAATTTCCCAATGGCGCTTTTTATATCCGGGGGGGGGGGGACATTCCCTCCCACTGCTTGTAAAAGCAGTCTAGAGGCTAATTATCTGCTAGAATTGCTTTTACATGAAAGCCGGCTGCTGGCTGAAAAGAATGATACCAAGATGATACCTAAACCCGCAGGCATCATTCTGGTATAAACATTCAAAGTCCAGCAACATACCAGTACGTTGCTGGTCCTTGTTGGACATGTATTGTAATATTTTTTTTCATACAGCCTAATGGCTGAACGAAAAAAAGAGATTGATTGGTGGGTATGCCCACCATTAGAATACCTCCCTTCATCCACCCACTTCTAATGATGGGCATATATGCCGAAGCATGGGGGCATCCTCCCGCAAAAAAGTTATGCCGCGTACACACGGTCAAGCCTTCGTCGGAATTTCGACCGTATGTACGCGGCATAAAAGGTTATGCCGCGTACACACGGTCGGACTTTTCCACGGATAAGCCTCCGTTGGAATTTCGACCGTATATACGCGGCATTAGGAGCAAAATCGCTCCTCCGCCCCTGCTGCCCCCATGCTTCGGCATATATGCTCTTTTTTTTAACTGTGGTGGTGAAATCACCTCCTACAGCACTGGAGTCACGGCTTTATGTATCGTGGGAGCAAACGCTGTTGCTGTCAAGATAAATAGATCCGCGCTGCAACTGAATGGCGTACCTGCTAAGCAAATGGTGGTTAACATTAAAACAAAGTAACATTACAGTACAACAGTAAGACCTTACCATGCCATACCTGCAAAGCAAATACCAAAACAAAACCTAGTAAAAAATAAAAAAATGTTTTAACGCAACCTGTGCCTAAAATATATATATATGCCGAAGCATGGGGGCATCCTCCCGCAAAAAAGTTATGGTGGGTATGCCCACCATTAGAATACCTCCCTTCATCCACCCACTTCTAATGATGGGCATATATGCCGAAGCATGGGGGCATCCTCCCGCAAAAAAGTTATGCCGCGTACACACGGTCAAGCCTTCGTCGGAATTTCGACCGTATGTACGCGGCATAAAAGGTTATGCCGCGTACACACGGTCGGACTTTTCCACGGATAAGCCTCCGTCGGAATTTTGACCGTATGTACGCGGCATTAGGAGCAAAATCGCTCCTCCGCTCCTGCTGCCCCCATGCTTCGGCATATATGCTCTTTTTTTTAACTGTGGTGGTGAAATCACCTCCTACAGCACTGGAGTCACGGCTTTATGTATCGTGGGAGCAAACGCTGTTGCTGTCAAGATAAATAATTCCGCGCTGCAGTTGAATGGCGCACCTGAAAACAAAAAATTACATACCTGAAAAGCAAGCATGATAAAACATTGCAGAATAGAATACAGTAAAAAAGAGCAGAACAATAGAGAGAAAATAGAGAGAGAGAGAACAATAAAACGACAACTATTTTTGGTTTTTTTATTTTATATTTTTTTTGTGTTTTGTTTTTTACGTTTTTTTTTTTCTTTTTTACACTTCTTTTTTTTGTAACTTTACAACTGTAATGGTTCGGGTCTCTCAAAATGTAATGGCATCTTGGGAGACCCTGTGTAAGTGTGTCCTAGTCTGTGAAATGCTGTACCCTACGCTAAAACTTCACTTTTGAGTGGTAGCGTTCAAAACATTCACCTTGGCAAAGACCAGGCTTGTCAGGACAGAGTGGACAAAAACTACGGGTGTCACGCCTAAATCCGCGCTTGCTACAGACACGACATCTTTTTTGGGGGTGGCTTTGGGTAGGGGTACTCGGGAGGACATACGAATAATGCCTCTCATGCAGCCGGCTTACTGCATTTGGTTGGGGATGGTGAGGTGCAGAACCGCCTGGATACAGGAGTTCTGTGACTATCTCATTCTGGAATTTTAGAAGAGATAACGTCCCGCCTGAAGCTCTGTATAGCACATGAGCGTTCAGCAAAGCCAATTGGAATAATGATAGAGACACTTTTTTGTACCAGCGTCTCGCCTTACGGTCAATTAGATACGGCGCCATCAACTGGTCGTTGAGGTCCACCCCTCCCATATTTTGGTTATATTCGTGGACACAGAGGGGTTTCTCCACAACACCAGTCGCCGTACGAATTTGGACTGTCGTGTCTGCATGAAGGGAGGTAAGAAGGAAAACATTCTTATTGTCCCTCCACTTCATAGCGAGCAAGTTATTACACTTCAAGCAGGCTCTCTCCCCCAGCCTAAGACGGGCATCTACAAGCCGCTGGGGAAAGCCCCGGCGATTAGGTCGCACGGTGCCACATGCTCCAATCTTATGATCAAACAAGTGACTAAACAGTGGCACGCTCGTGTAATAATTGTCCACATACAAGTGGTACCCCTTTCCGAATAAGGGTGACACCAAGTTCCACACTATCTTGCCAGCGCTCCCTATGTAATCCGGGCAGTTGACCGACTCAATCTGACTGTCTTTTCCCTCATAAACCGTAAAGTTCACTACATAGCCTGTTGCCCTGTCACAGAACTTGTAGAGCTTGACCCCGTATCTGGCACGCTTGCTGGGAAGGTACTGCTTGAAAGACAAGCGGCCAGAAAATTTAATCAGGGACTCATCAACGCAGACAACTTGATCGGGAGTAAACAAGGCTGCAAAACGTTCGTTGAAGTGGTTTATGAGGGGCCGAATTTTATAGAGCCGGTCGTATTCAGGGTCCCCACGTGGACGACAAAGTTCATTGTCGTTGAAGTGCATGAACCGCAAAATCTGCTCGTATCATGCCCTGGACATGGAGGCAGAGAACACGGGCATGTGGTCAATTGGGTGCGTGGACCAATAAGCACGCAATGACGGAAATTTATGTGTGCCCATGTTGAGCGAAAGGTCTTAAATTCGGAAACCGTAATTGGTTTCCAATTTCTGGCAATTTTAGGCAACTGGGGGTTAGCGGCGATAAATTGACCAGCATATAAATTACTCTGGTCCACAATAGATCTATAGAGATCTTCCGTGAAAAACAGCGAATAAAAATCGATTGGCATAAAATCAGCTGTTTCCACCTGAATACCGGGTTGGGCAGTGAATGGGGGAAGTACGGGTTCTGCAGAAGTGGTGGGGACCCAATCAGGATAGGCGAATTCTGCAGGAAGGGCAGTATGGGCACGACGGGCCTGCCTTTGTCTTCTTGGTGGCAGCGGGACACTACTTGTGCTTGCCACCTCGCCAGCTTGAACTGCACTTATGGGACTCGCCACGTCACCAAGTGTTACTGCAGTGCTGGATGTACGTCCAGGCTGTACTAGGCCGCTGGTGCTTGCCAGTTCACCAGAAGGAATAGCGGCACTAGTACTACTCTGCTCCATGATACGAGAGACCTGCGGTTCTTGCTCCTCAACAACCTCAGAAGATCGGGATCGGGTACGCCTGACCTTAGCAGGGACCTCAACTTCGTCGTCAGAGCTATCTGACGTGGGGCCGCTGACGTCACTGTCTTCTACGGGAAGATATTCTGAGCCTGAATCTGACAGATACGTGACCTCCTCTTCACTATCTGTCATGCTCAGAATCTCGTAGGCCTCTTTACTAGTGTACCTTCGACTTGCCATTTTGGGCTCTAAATTTAGGGGTACACTAGTAAGATTCACAGGAAAAAAAGCACCTGACTGTCGTCAGCAAATATATCAAACGCTACAAAAAAACTGTTAGCGATCGCAGGGATCAGGCCTGTCTCTGCGAACGCTGCAGTTATGTGTGTTGTGTTTGGTAAGTGACAGTGATCGATCGATACTGCACTTGGGTGGGCTGGGCTGGGCTGGGCGGAGGGGCTAAACGCAGGTACTAGCAGGTATCTGGGCTGATCCCGCTAACACTGCGTTTTTGGGAACCCTAAACCGCTGGGGATGCTAGTATAGATCTGATCAGATACTATACCACTAAGGGGGGTGTATGCTTTGCGCGTGGGTGTTAGCGTTACTGGCACTAACCTAACACTGCCTGGGGCGACGCAGACCCTCTCTGGCGCTAAAACCTAATTGATCTCACCCGCCGGGCGATCAGGGGGGTTAAACCTTTATTGGGTTATATACGGCGGGTGCCCTGATGCTATAAAAAGCAAACTAATCAACCAGCGTCACCCGTAACCTTTATATGGTGATCACTGGTGAAAGGGTTAACTAGGGGCAATCAGGGGGTTAAAACCTTTATTAGGTTAAATATGGGGGTACCTGACACCAATAAAAACCTGCGGCGAACCTAAAAAAAAAATAACTGCCTATCTAAAACACCAGCGACACGAATACAGCGATCGGAAAAACAATCGCTTAGTGACGCTTAAGTTAGGGGGTGAAAGGGTTACCTGGGGGGTGATCAAGGGGTTAAACCTTTATTAGGGGGGGTTAGGGGGCTACCCTGGACCTAAAGGGGCCTAATCCTAACTGCCTTGCAACTTTTTACAATCACAGATGACACTAAATGCAGTGATCAGTAAAATAAATGATCACTGCAATCAGTGACACTGTGATTGGGGGCTTTGGGGTGACCTGGGGGGTGATCTGGGGGTGACTGGGGGGTGATTTGTGTGCCTATGTGTACCTACGTGTCAGTGGACTGTTGGAGCACTAACCTCTGTCTTCACTCCTCGGCGCCGGGAACGAAAAGACCGCGGCGAGGGAGATGACATCACTTCCTCCAGCCTGTGTTTACATCACATGGCGGAGGAAGCAATTTCATTGGCCGGGAGCGATCGCGAGGGGGGGGGGCGGAATCGAGCGGCCGCCCCCTCATGCCTGATCGCTCCCGAACACTTAACGGCCGCTCACTGCAGTGAAGGGGGGTCCGGATGGACCCCCCAACTGCACAAAGGCGATCACGTAGATCTACGTGATTCTGCCTGTCCGTGCCATTCTGCCGACGTAAATCGGCGGTGGGCGGTCGTTAAGTGGTTAATGATGCATAAAGTGAAAAAAAAAAAAGTCAAATATTCCTTTAAATATCGTACCTGGGGGGTGTCTAAAGTATGCCTGTGAAGTGCCACGTGTTTCCCGTGTTTAGAACTGTCCCTGCACAAAATGACACTTCTAAAGGAAAAAAAAGCCATTTAAAACTGCTTGCGGCTTTAATGTAATGTCTGCTCCCGGTAATATGGATGAAAATCTTTAAGAAGAATGGCATAGCTACCCCATGACCCCCCCCCCCCTACCCCAGCCCATTACCAGCCCCTTTGGGTCTTGTATGGATATTAAGGGGAACACCGCACACAAAATAAAAAAGGCCCTATATACTCTGAACAGCCGTATACAGGCGGTGCATACAAGACAGGGACTGTAGGTTTGTTCTTATGTAGAATGTGTTTGTAATTTTGAACAGGTACATTGTTTAAGTGTAGCTCCAGCCCAAAAATCTATTTTTAAACTTTTTGGAAAACATAGGTAAGGGTTATCACCCCTGTAACATTTGTTTTGCTGTCTGTGCCCCTGTTCAGAACATTTCACCTCACTTTCCGTCCCAATGACAACTGTTTTTGAAATGTGGTGTTTTTCTTGAAACAAGGATTGGTGATAAAGCATCAGTACAGAGGAGACACCTTTCTCCCATATTAATTCTTACAGAAGAGAATTTTCCTTCCTAGGGGTAGATTTCCTCTCACTTCCTGTTGTCTTCTTGCGTTTGCAAGTAGGAGTCGTTTGTAAGTTGGATGTTTGAAAGTAGGGACCTGCCGTATATACTCTGCAGAAATAGGCCCCTTAGTTGTTGGTACAACACTGTAAGCACTCACAGTTACTCTTGGTTGGTGCTGGAACGCCCTGCTGTCAACTATTATATCAGGAATTGTAATTACATATAATTGTTGAACAGTGGTAGTAAAAATTGGGCCTTTGATGGTGGTGCTGGTGCCACAACACTGTAAGCCCTGACAGTTACTCTTGGTGGGTGCAGCAATGGGCCCTGCTGTGAATTATTAGATCAAGAATTGTAATTGCATGCCCCTGTTGAACAGGGGCTGAAAAATTGGGCCTTTCGTGGTGGTGGTGGTGGTGGTGGTGGTGTTGCCACAACACTGTAAGCCCTCAGAGTTACTCTTGGTGGGTGCAGGAATGGGCCCTGCTGTGAATTATTAGATCAAGAATTGTAATTACATGCCCCTGTTGAACAGGGGCTGAAAAATTGGGCCTTAGGCACTGGTGGCACAACACTGCAACCCCTCACAGATACTGTACTTGGAGCACAGCAATGAGCCATGTTGCAAAGTATTGCTTCAAAAATTGTAATTACACGCCCCTGTTAAACAGGGGCTGAAAAATTGGGCCTTAGCCACTGGTGGCGGCACCCATAAACAAAAATGATCTTCCAAGCTATCATCATCAATCGTATCATTGAGGACTCGGAGGAGGAGGATAGCCAGTCAACATAACAGCACAGGCACTCAGCATCAGCATCAGTCTTGAAGGGATGTGACATGTTAAAATCAATTAGTCTGTTATATCAGCATCAGGTGTGTGGTAGCTGGTGGTGATCCAAGACTGGTTCATCTTGATGAAAGTCAGTCGATCAACCGAGTCGGTGGACAGGCGCACCCTGTGAACCGTGACAAATCCTCCAGCAGCACTGAATGTGCGTTCCGAAAGAACGCTGGATGCAGGACAGGCCAGTAGCTCAATTGCATACTGTGCAAGCTCTGGCCAGTGATCCATCCTCAAGACCCAGTAAGCCAGAGGATTTTCGGTGGGGAAGGTGTCCAAGTCTGACCTTGCCCCTAGATATTCCTGCACCATGTTTATCAGACGCTGGCGATGGTTGCTGGAACCGATCATACTTTTGGGGCTGCGGACTAAAGAATTGTCTGAACGCATCGGTCAGACGGCCACCTTCCCCACCGCTCCTTCTTTGACTGCCCGAAGCCTCAGCAACTCGTTGTCCAGGACCAGGAGTTTGTAACCTCACAGTCTCTGGGAACGCGTTGCACAGACCTTTCTGCAAGGCCTCCCGGAGTTGTCTCATCCTCTGCTCCCTCTGCGACGGTAAGATAAGGTCCGCAACCTTACCCTTGTACCGTGGATCAAGGAGAGTGGCCAGCCAGTAATGGTCCCTCTCCTTGATCCGAAGAATACGAGGATCCTTCCGCAGACTTTGCAGGATCAGGGAGGCCATGCAGCGTAGGTTAGCTGAGGCATTCGGTCCGGAGTCCTCTGGGTCACTAAGGACGACATGATCCGCAGCCACCTCCTCCCAGCCACGTACAAGTCCACTGGTTTCTTGGGACTGTAAATCATCCCTAAAAGACTGCTGCTGATGATGCTGAGTGCCAGCCTCCACCTCCATGCTGACACAATCCTCCTCCTCCTCCTCCTCCTCCTCCTCCTCCTCCTCTTCCTGTGCGATGGGTGGGACAGAAGGAACACTGTCTGGGTAAAGGGGGCCTTGAGAGGCAAGGAAGTCCTCCTCTTCCTGCCTCTGTTCTGCCTCAAGTGCCCTGTCCATTATTCCACGCAGCGTGTGCTCCAACAGGTGGACAAGAGGTACAGTGTCACTGATGCATGCACTGTCACAGCTCACCATCCTCGTGGCCTCCTCAAATGGTGCCAGGACAGTGCATGCATCCCTGATCATGCCCCACTGGCGTGGAGAAAAAAAACCAAGCTCCCCTGACCCTGTCCTGGTGCCGTAGTCACACAGGTACTCATTGATGGCCCTCTGCTGCGTGTGCAGCCGCTGCAGCATGGCCAACGTTGAGTTCCACCTGGTGGGCATGTCACATATAAGGCGGTTCTTGGGCAGGTTCAACTTCTTTTGCAGCTCAGCCAGGCGAGCACTGGCATTATAAGATCTGCGGAAATGCACACAGACTTTCCTGGCCTGCCTCAGGACATCCTGTAAGCCCGGGTACCTGCCCAAGAACCGCTGCACCACCAGGTTAAGGACGTGAGCCACACAGGGCACATGGGTCAGTTGTCCCTGTCGGAGGGCGGAGAGGAGGTTGGTGCCATTGTCGCAAACCACCATTCCTGGCTTAAGCTGGCGTGGCGTCAACCACCTCTCGGCCTGGCCCTGCAGAGCAGACAGGACCTCTGCCCCAGTGTGGCTTCTGTCCCCCAAACACACCAGCGCAAGCACGGCATGGCATCTTTTTGCCTGCGTACTTGCGTAGCCCCTTGAACGGCTACGGAGCACCGCTGGTTCAGAGGACAAAGCACAGGAAGAGGCCATGGAGGAAGAAGAAGAGGAGGGGGTGGAGGAGAGAGGTGTGTCACAACCACTAGTAGCATTTTGTAGGCGTGGCGGTGGAACAACCTCCAACACTACTGCACCTTGTCCTGCATCCTTCCCAGCTGCCAAAAGAGTGACCCAATGGGCCGTGAAAGAAAGGTAACGTCCCTGTCCATGCCTGCTGGACCATGAGTCAGCGGTAATATGCACCTTACCGCTGACCGCCCTGTCCAGCGAGGCCAAGACATTGCCTTCCACATGCCGGTAGAGAGCCGGAATAGCCTTCCGTGAGAAAAAGTGGCGTTTGGGAACCTGCCACTGAGGAACCGCACATTGCACAAACTCACGGAAGGGGGCCGAGTCTACCAACTGAAAAGGCAGCAGTTGAAGCGCTAGCAATTTAGCCAAGCTAGCATTCAACCGCTGGGCATGTGGATGGCTGGGAGTGAACTTCTTTCGACGGTCCAGCAGCTGGGGCAGGGAAATTTGCCTGCTAGAATCGGACGTCGGTGTACTGCTAGCAGAGTGGCCGCAAGTACTTGGCTGTGACACACCTAATTCTACACCTTCATTCCTCTCAGTGCATGTTTCAGAGAGGACTGAAGTTATAGTGGGGTTGGAGATCCCAGCTGATGCGGTGCAAGGAGAGGTCCGCTTTGTTCTTTGGTGTGGGTCTTTGAGGTAGGCTTGCCAACGAGCTGCATGGCAGGTCAACATATGTCTGGTCAGGCATGTGGTACCCAAGCGGCGGATGTTTTGGCCACGCGATATACGCTTGAGACATATGTTGCAAACAGCAGCTGTGCGATCTGATGCACTAGCCTCAAAAAAGGCCCACACCAAAGAACTTTTTGAATGATGGGCAGAGGCAGCGCCCTGCACAGGCGGAGCTCTGCGGTGTGATTCCGTCGGTGTACTGCCCTTACGCTGGCCACCAAAGGGCATCCTGCCTCGTTGGAGATGTGCCTCCTCCTCATCCTCCTCCTCCTCCTCTCTCCTATTAGGCACCCACGTGGAGTCAGTGACCTCATCATCCCCTCCCTCCTCATCACTGGAGCCAATCTGGCAGTATGCTGCAGCTGCTGGAACATGACTGCCAGATTGGTGTCCTTCTTGAGCATCCCCTCTGTCTGCTCTCACGCTACTGCCTTCCTGTAGCTGGGTCGAATCATCAGAACCTTCGAAACGCTGGGCATCCTCCTGGAGCATGTACCCAACACTGTGCTCAAACAGTTCGGGGGACTCCTCAGGAGGAGGACATGGTGGGTCTAGGGAAGGAGTGACTGATGATGAGTCTGACATTGATACCAGGGAAGAGGACGCTTTGGCAGCTGCTTTGCCAGTACCCTGAGCCTGGGTGAGAGAGGATGAGGAGGATGAGGAGGGCTTGGTCATCCACTCTACCAAGTCTTCGGCATGATGTGGCTCAACATGTCCAGCTGCCGAAAAGAAGGACAAGCGTGTCCCATGGCCATGTGCTGATGACAATGCACCGCGTCCACGACCAGCACTGTTGCCCCCAGACACAGAGCCTCCTTGCCCTCTTTTATTGCCTCCTGACTGTCTGCCTCTCCTTGTTTGCCTTCCAGACATTCTAATAGATGGCCTGCAGGGAGATGGGAAAAAAGCAATAAGGGCTACCTTCAGGTGTCCTTCTCTGTCCCTTTACTTAAGGATTTCTAAATATGGTTGAGGATGATTGCTTTCGCACAGAATAGCACAATGACAATTTCCCTGACTGTTCAAAAAACAAGGATTTCAAAGATGGTTGATGAGGAATGCTTTAGCACAGTATAGCACAAGGAGAATTTCCCTCACTGTCCTTCCCTGTCCCTAGAAACAAGGATTAGCACAGTAAAACACAGTGACGCTCTCGCTACCTATAGTTTTCTGTCCCTAGAAAAAATGTTTTTTTAAAGATGGTTGATGAGGAATGCTTTAGCACAGTATAGCACAAGGAGAATTTCCCTCACTGTCCTTCCCTGTCCCTAGAAACAAGGATTAGCACAGTAAAACACAGTGACGCTCTCGCTACCTATAGTTTTCTGTCCCTAGAAAAAATGTTTTTTTAAAGATGGTTGATGATCAATGCTTTAGCACAGTATAGCACAAGGAGAATTTCCCTCACTGTCCTTCCCTGTCCCTAGAAACAAGGATTAGCACAGTAAAACACAGTGACACTCTCGCTACCTATAGTTTTCTGTCCCTAGAAAAAATGTTTTTTTAAAGATGGTTGATGATCAATGCTTTAGCACAGTATAGCACAAGGAGAATTTCCCTCACTGTCCTTCCCTGTCCCTAGAAACAAGGATTAGCACAGTAAAACACAGTGACACTCTCGCTACCTATAGTTTTCTGTCCCTAGAAAAAATGTTTTTTTAAAGATGGTTGATGATCAATGCTTTAGCACAGTATAGCACAAGGAGAATTTCCCTCACTGTCCTTCCCTGTCCCTAGAAACAAGGATTAGCACAGTAAAACACAGTGACACTCTCGCTACCTATAGTTTTCTGTCCCTAGAAAAAATGTTTTTTAAAGATGGTTGATGATCAATGCTTTAGCACAGTATAGCACAAGGAGAATTTCCCTCACTGTCCTTCCCTGTCCCTAGAAACAAGGATTAGCACAGTAAAACACAGTGACACTCTCGCTACCTATAGTTTTCTGTCCCTAGAACAAATGTTTTTTTAAAGATGGTTGATGATCAATGCTTTAGCACAGTATAGCACAAGGAGAATTTCCCTCACTGTCCTTCCCTGTCCCTAGAAACAAGGATTAGCACAGTAAAACACAGTGACACTCTCGCTACCTATAGTTTTCTGTCCCTAGAACAAATGTTTTTTTAAAGATGGTTGATGATCAATGCTTTAGCACAGTATAGCACAAGGAGAATTTCCCTCACTGTCCTTCCCTGTCCCTAGAAACAAGGATTAGCACAGTAAAACACAGTGACACTCTCGCTACCTATAGTTTTCTGTCCCTAGAACAAATGTTTTTTTAAAGATGGTTGATGATCAATGCTTTAGCACAGTATAGCACAAGGAGAATTTCCCTCACTGTCCTTCCCTGTCCCTAGAAACAAGGATTAGCACAGTAAACCACAGTGACACTCTCGCTACCTATAGTTTTCTGTCCCTAGAAAAAATGTTTTTTTAAAGATGGTTGATGATCAATGCTTTAGCACAGTATAGCACAAGGAGAATTTCCCTCACTGTCCTTCCCTGTCCCTAGAAACAAGGATTAGCACAGTAAAGCACAGTGACACTCTCGCTACCTATAGTTTTCTGTCCCTAGAAAAAATGTTTTTTTAAAGATGGTTGATGATCAATGCTTTAGCACAGTATAGCACAAGGAGAATTTCCCTCACTGTCCTTCCCTGTCCCTAGAAACAAGGATTAGCACAGTAAAACACAGTGACACTCTCGCTACCTATAGTTTTCTGTCCCTAGAACAAATGTTTTTTTTAAAGATGGTTGATGATCAATGCTTTAGCACAGTATAGCACAAGGAGAATTTCCCTCACTGTCCTTCCCTGTCCCTAGAAACAAGGATTAGCACAGTAAAACACAGTGACACTCTCGCTACCTATAGTTTTCTGTCCCTAGAAAAAATGTTTTTTTAAAGATGGTTGATGATCAATGCTTTAGCACAGTATAGCACAAGGAGGATTTCCCTCACTGTCCTTCCCTGTCCCTAGAAACAAGGATTAGCACAGTAAAACACAGTGACACTCTCGCTACCTATAGTTTTCTGTCCCTAGAACAAATGTTTTTTTAAAGATGGTTGATGATCAATGCTTTAGCACAGTATAGCACAAGGAGAATTTCCCTCACTGTCCTTCCCTGTCCCTAGAAACAAGGATTAGCACAGTAAAACACAGTGACACTCTCGCTACCTATAGTTTTCTGTCCCTAGAACAAATGTTTTTTTAAAGATGGTTGATGATCAATGCTTTAGCACAGTATAGCACAAGGAGAATTTCCCTCACTGTCCTTCCCTGTCCCTAGAAACAAGGATTAGCACAGTAAAACACACTGACACTCTCCCTACCTATAGTTTTCTGTCCCTAGAAAAAATGTTTTTTTAAAGATGGTTGATGATCAATGCTTTAGCACAGTATAGCACAAGGAGAATTTCCCTCACTGTCCTTCCCTGTCCCTAGAAACAAGGATTAGCACAGTAAACCACAGTGACACTCTCGCTACCTATAGTTTTCTGTCCCTAGAAAAAATGTTTTTTTAAAGATGGTTGATGATCAATGCTTTAGCACAGTATAGCACAAGGAGAATTTCCCTCACTGTCCTTCCCTGTCCCTAGAAACAAGGATTAGCACAGTAAAACACAGTGACACTCTCGCTACCTATAGTTTTCTGTCCCTAGAACAAATGTTTTTTTAAAGATGGTTGATGATCAATGCTTTAGCACAGTATAGCACAAGGAGAATTTCCCTCACTGTCCTTCCCTGTCCCTAGAAACAAGGATTAGCACAGCAAAACACAGTGACACTCTCGCTACCTATAGTTTTCTGTCCCTAGAACAAATGTTTTTTTAAAGATGGTTGATGATCAATGCTTTAGCACAGTATAGCACAAGGAGAATTTCCCTCACTGTCCTTCCCTGTCCCTAGAAACAAGGATTAGCACAGTAAACCACAGTGACACTCTCGCTACCTATAGTTTTCTGTCCCTAGAAAAAATGTTTTTTTAAAGATGGTTGATGATCAATGCTTTAGCACAGTATAGCACAAGGAGAATTTCCCTCACTGTCCTTCCCTGTCCCTAGAAACAAGGATTAGCACAGTAAACCACAGTGACACTCTCGCTACCTATAGTTTTCTGTCCCTAGAAAAAATGTTTTTTTAAAGATGGTTGATGATCAATGCTTTAGCACAGTATAGCACAAGGAGAATTTCCCTCACTGTCCTTCCCTGTCCCTAGAAACAAGGATTAGCACAGTATAGCACAAGGAGAATTTCCCTCACTGTCCTTCCCTGTCCCTAGAAACAAGGATTAGCACAGTAAAACACAGTGACACTCTCGCTACCTATAGTTTTCTGTCCCTAGAAAAAATGTTTTTTTAAAGATGGTTGATGATCAATGCTTTAGCACAGTATAGCACAAGGAGAATTTCCCTCACTGTCCTTCCCTGTCCCTAGAAACAAGGATTAGCACAGTAAAACACAGTGACACTCTCGCTACCTATAGTTTTCTGTCCCTAGAAAAAATGTTTTTTTAAAGATGGTTGATGATCAATGCTTTAGCACAGTATAGCACAAGGAGAATTTCCCTCACTGTCCTTCCCTGTCCCTAGAAACAAGGATTAGCACAGTAAAACACAGTGACACTCTCGCTACCTATAGTTTTCTGTCCCTAGAAAAAATGTTTTTTTAAAGATGGTTGATGATCAATGCTTTAGCACAGTATAGCACAAGGAGAATTTCCCTCACTGTCCTTCCCTGTCCCTAGAAACAAGGATTAGCACAGTAAAACACAGTGACACTCTCGCTACCTATAGTTTTCTGTCCCTAGAACAAATGTTTTTTTAAAGATGGTTGATGATCAATGCTTTAGCACAGTATAGTACAAGGAGAATTTCCCTCACTGTCCTTCCCTGTCCCTAGAAACAAGGATTAGCACAGTAAAACACAGTGACACTCTCGCTACCTATAGTTTTCTGTCCCTAGAACAAATGTTTTTTTAAAGATGGTTGATGATCAATGCTTTAGCACAGTATAGCACAAGGAGAATTTCCCTCACTGTCCTTCCCTGTCCCTAGAAACAAGGATTAGCACAGTAAAACACAGTGACACTCTCGCTACCTATAGTTTTCTGTCCCTAGAACAAATGTTTTTTTAAAGATGGTTGATGATCAATGCTTTAGCACAGTATAGCACAAGGAGAATTTCCCTCACTGTCCTTCCCTGTCCCTAGAAACAAGGATTAGCACAGTAAAACACACTGACACTCTCCCTACCTATCCTTCTCTTTCCCTAAACTAAAGGAATCCAGGTTAAGCAAGAAAAAAAAATGTCACTGTCCCTGCCTATGCTTCTCTTTCCCTGCTCCGGAACACACTACACTAGGCCGCCGTGCTGGCGGCCTTTTATAGTGTGGGGCGTGTACTAAACACCCTCAGCAATAATTGGCCACAGGCATCTTGCCTGTGGCCAATCATTGCTCTCCTCGCTGCCGGCGCTGTGATTGGCCAAGCATGCGGGGTCACAGTGCATGCTTGGCCAATCACAGTGCCTGGATGACACTGCGATGGCGTAGTGCATTGTGGGCCGTTCGCGTCACTCGAATTAGGCGCGAACGGCCCAAATCGTTTGATCTTCGTCGAACGATCGAACAGCCGATGTTCGAGTCGAACGTATGTTCGACTCGAACACCGAGCTCATCCCTATTGACAACCAACCCTGAGGCCATATTTATTCTCACTGAGGCCGGGCCTGGGACATTTTCTGCTCCTGTCGGACACAATTTGGCCCCCCCTAAAGTCTGTAGGACAATAAAACTGACACTTTGTTTGAAAAGTTTGGAGACCCCCTGCATTAGATGATAAAGCTGCACACAGGCAGGCTTAGCCCTGTCAAAGCGCCAGCCATGAACTTGGCTCACCCTCAAAGCAACAGTCACTCCCAGCCTGGCTAGTATTACTGCCTTTAGCAATGTATAATCTAGGGTTGCCACAATCCCTTTAAAACGGAACACATATTAATGACACGTGTTCTGTGGCTGACTAAGGAAGTAATTAAACTCACTTGGTGCCTTATTTGCATTAAATTAGCCTCAGAACCTGTGTAATTCATATGTGTTCGGGTTTAAAGTGATGAGGTGACAACCCCAGTATAGTCCCATGCTGACTCTGAGACCAAATCACAATTCTCCAGTTGAGGATCTGCAGTCAGGAAAGGGGCCAGTACATCCACCCATTCTTTCTCAGGCAGACCTTCCCTTTGTCAGGGCTGGGCTTCTAGAAGCTCTCTTCTCAGTGCTCAAGTCTGCTTAGCTGTCGGTTAATTACCAGCCACTCATTGTTTTCACAGTGGCTCACCTGGTTACCATTACCTGCCTCATCAGTCCAGCCTACAGCCAGCCCCTTCTGGCTATTTATAGTGCCTTGTTCATGTCTTTTGTGCCTTCACCTTATTTAACATATCCTGAGTGTCTCTGCTGAGTTCCTGTTAAAGACTTTGCCCAGCTGATGTCCCTTTTGGTTCCTAATCTTTGGCTTCCGACTACGCTGATCTCTGACTTCCTGATTACCGGCTCATCGGATTCCCTGTTTTGGCTTCCGAACCCTGGCTTATGTTTTGACTATGTTCCTGATCTATATTATATGTTTCTATTACATTAAAGCTGTGATTTTTATTTTTATTTTTTACTGCATTTTCTGTCTCAGTCTGATTCATGGTTCCTGACACCCTTGTTGCAATCCACTCAGATATTGCCATAGAAGCTTCAACATTATCCCTGGCTGTCATCTTAAACATGGTCCACTGCACTGCTTTCCACCCTCCACCTGCTTTCCCACCCTCTCAGCCTGATGGGTCACTGCCTTCTGTAAACCCCACTGTCTGTTCAACCAGTAAGCAGTTTGTCTCTTGTTGAGGGCAAACAACATCAACATGGGGACATGGTGCTTTGGGGGGGGACCCCAAAGCACCCTTCCCATGTTGAGGGCAAATGGCCTGGTATGATTCAGGTAGGGGGGCGCTCGCTCGTCAACCTCCCCTTAAGTGAATGGGTATACACACAACTTAAACATTTTGTAAGCACAATTCCCAAACCAGTTAGAGAGGAGAAGACACTGAACCCAATCGAAAAGCTTTGCAATATTAAAACACCTACGAAAAATGGAATATCTCAAATGTATAACATACTAACAGATTTAGAAGGAACCGGGGCCCTCCCCTTTATAGGAAAATGGGAACAAGACCTTGGGATAAAACTAGATGAAAAACAAATGATTGGAGCAGTACATGACTATGCGACAGATATTGTAACGGTAGAAGCGAACTATAAGAGTTTGGTGAGGTGGCATCTAACCCCGGTGAGAATCAATCAATTTCAGCCAGGTAGATCATCACAGTGTTGGAGGGAATGTGGGCAAAGGGGAACAACAATGCATATTTGGTGGGAGTGTCAAAAAATAAAAGAATACTGGCATACTATATTGGAGTATATAAATGAAATCACTGGGGAAAAGATACCCCAAAATGCCTGGAATGTTCTGTTCCATGGGACAAATAAAACCAAAAAACAATATAAAGAAACATTAGTCCCTTCCCTACTCAATGCTGCAAAGGCCTTGATTCCCAAAAAATGGTTGCAAGTGGAGAGCCCATCCATAAAAGAATGGATACAGAGAGTAGACTACGTGCATGAGATGGAGTACCTGAGCAGCAGAGAGCAGGGAATGGAAAGTAGACATAGAAGTACCTGGCTGAAATGGAGTGAGTTTAAGTGTTCAGAGAAATATGTAATAGGAATGACAGAAATGGAAAAAAAAAAAAAAATAATTTTTGAGATAACTTAAGATGGCGAAAAGGGCGGACCTTGGGGGCGGGGGGTGGGCGGGTAGGGTATGGGAAAATTATAAATAGGAGATATGTTAGATTTAAAAAGGTTATGATATGTGTACTTTGTATAACTCATTTTATCTCAAATAAAATAAAGATTTAAAAAAAAAACATGGGGACATGGTGCTTTGGGGGGGGACCCCAAAGCACCCTTCCCATGTTGAGGGCAAATGGCCTGGTATGATTCAGGTAGGGGGGCGCTCGCTCGTCAACCTCCCCTGTAGAGTCTACACTGAATATCTAGTCTACACTAAATGCAGAGTATATATATTGTCATGGAAATTCCACTATACGCTGCCCGTAATCCATATCTCCTAATAAAGCGCTCCTTTCAACCATTTTGGTATAATGCATCTGTGTACAACCCTGTTTCTCGTATCTTTCCAAGTAAACAGACATGACCACCATCCTCACATCCTTAGCTCCACAGGCAGACTTGAGTAAGCATCATTTGATGTGAAACATGTCAGCTAATTTTTGATCAGTGTGTCGTGATGTGCAGTGTATGTTTTGGATTCCTGGACTTTTGAAATAAAGGCTTTTTATCTTGGAGTGCTGCTATCCAGAAAAATCCTTTTCCTATTTTATCCACAGGCAGACTTGCCGATAATGGGCGAAATCTTTATTTATATAACAATAGAGCTTGTTAGCTTTGCAATCGGCCAATCAAGCACAGGCATTCCTTCAAACAGGAGGAGTTATACAAATCTCAACCAATGAACAATGACTAGGGGAGTCTATGGGCGTATCTGGGCAGGGGCAGTGTGTATGATTTCCCACCCCCTGTACCTGTAAGCCATGCTCTCCAGTAAGACAAAGGAAGCCGCATGGCTGGCCTTGAAATCATGGATGCTGTCCCTGACCATAACGCACTCAAAGACTGCCGTTTTCACCATTGGCGTGAATCCTTATTCTGTATTGTTCGCAGAACAACGCATACCCGGATTATACTACCATTCCCGAGGATGGGAGATTATCTGCAGGAACACGCCATAGCCTCCCTATGTGTTGATCAGACACACAAGCGTACATCCCCCATAACCGATAATGTCTTTGCAGAGTGAAAACATTTCCTCCAGACGATCGTCTGTGCATTGTACAGGGGCCCTTCTCTGGCGGACATATCCGCACTCTGCAAACACTTCTCTGCATCCTCAAGAAGCTTTCCACTACCAAAATGGGTCTCGACCAGCGTCAGTCTGCCGCAGTCCACTACAGGAGAACTAACACTGGGAGACACTGTGACAATACATATTAAATACATCTTAATAAAATTTCCACAACGATATATATATATATATATATATACAGTTTCTCCCAAAAGTGAGTACACCCCTCACATTTTTGTAAATATTTTATTATATCTTTTAAAGTGACAACACTGAAAAAATGACACTTTGCTACAATGTAAAGTAGTGAGTGTAAGGTTTATATAACAGTGTAAATTTGCTGTCCCCTAAAATTAACTCAACACAGCCATTAATGTCTAAACCGCTGGCAACAAAAGTGAGTACACCCCTAAGTGAAAATGTCAAAATTGGGCCCAAATTGTGAATATTTTGTGCGGCCACCATTGTTTTGCCAGCACTGTCTTAACCCTCTTGGACATGAATAGGGATGAGCTTCGTGTTCGAGTCGAACATACGTTCGACTCGAACATCGGCTATTCGATCGTTCGACGAAGATCAAACGATTTGGGCCGTTCGCGCCAAATTCGAGTGACGCGAACGGCCCACAATGCACTACGCCATCGCAGTGTCATCCAGGCGCTGTGATTGGCCAAGCATGCACTGTGACCCCGCATGCTTGGCCAATCACAGCGCCGGCAGCGAGGAGAGCAATGATTGGCCACAGGCAGGATGCCTGTGGCCAATTATTGCTGAGGGGGTTTAGTACACGCCCCACACTATAAAAGGCCGCCAGCGCGGCGGCCTTGTGTAGTGTGTTCCGGAGCAGGGAAAGAGAAGCATAGGCAGGGACAGTGTCATTTTTTTTCCTTTACTAATCCTGGATTCCTTGTGTTTAGGGACAAATAAGGATAGGTAGGGAGAGTGTCAGTGTGTTATTCTGTGCTAAACCTTGTTTGTAGGGACAGAGAAGGACAGTGAGGGAAAGTGTCAGTGTGCTATTCTGTTCTAAACCAATCTTGCTGAACCATATTTTCAATCCTTGAGTTTAGGGACAGAGAGGTACAGTGAGGGAAAGTGTCAGTGTGCTATTCTGTTCTAAACCAATTTTGCTGTTCCATATTTGAAATCCTTGAGTTTAGGGACAGAGAAGGACACTCGTGGAAACTATCAGTGTGCTATTCTGTGCTAAATCTTGTTTGTATGGAGGGACAGAGTAGGACAGTGAGGGAAAGTGTCAGTGTGCTATTCTGTTCTAAACCAATTTTGCTGTTCCATATTTGAAATCCTTGAGTTTAGGGACAGAGAAGGATACTCGTGGAAACTATCAGTGTGCTATTCTGTGCTAAATCTTGTTTGTAGGGAGGGACAGAGTAGGACAGTGAGGGAAAGTGTCAGTGTGCTATTCTGTTCTAAACCAATTTTGCTGAACCATATTTGAAATCCTTGAGTTTAGGGACAGAGAGGTACAGTGAGTGAAACTGACAGTGTGCTATTCTGTTCTAAACCAATTTTGCTGTTCCATATTTGAAATCCTTGAGTTTAGGGACAGAGAAGGACACTCGTGGAAACTATCAGTGTGCTATTCTGTGCTAAATCTTGTTTGTAGGGAGGGACAGAGTAGGACAGTGAGGGAAAGTGTCAGTGTGCTATTCTGTTCTAAACCAATTTTGCTGTTCCATATTTGAAATCCTTGAGTTTAGGGACAGAGAAGGACACTCGTGGAAACTATCAGTGTGCTATTCTGTGCTAAATCTTGTTTGTAGGGAGGGACAGAGTAGGACAGTGAGGGAAAGTGTCAGTGTGCTATTCTGTTCTAAACCAATTTTGCTGTTCCATATTTGAAATCCTTGAGTTTAGGGACAGAGAAGGACACTCGTGGAAATTATCAGTGTGCTATTCTGTGCTAAATCTTGTTTGTAGGGAGGGACAGAGTAGGACAGTGAGGGAAAGTGTCAGTGTGCTATTCTGTTCTAAACCAATTTTGCTGTTCCATATTTGAAATCCTTGAGTTTAGGGACAGAGAAGGACACTCGTGGAAACTATCAGTGTGCTATTCTGTGCTAAATCTTGTTTGTAGGGACAGAGAAGGACAGTGAGGGAAACTGTCAGTGTGCTGTTCTGTGCTAAACCAATCTTGCTGAAGCATATTGCAAATCCTTGTGTTTAGGGACAGAGAAGGATAGGCAGGGGACAGTGTCAGTGTCATTGTTGCTAAGCCTCCTGCACAGTATACACCTGAAGGTAGCCCTTATTGCTCTTTTTCCCATCTCCCTGCAGGCCATCCATTAAAATGTCTGGAAGGCAAACAAGGAGAGGCAGACAGTCAGGAGGCAAAAAAAGAGGGCAAGCAGGCTCTGTGTCTGGGGGCAACAGTGCTGGTCGTGGACGCGGTGCATTGTCATCAGCACATGGCCATGGGACACGCTTGTCCTTCTTTTCGGCAGCTGGACATGTTGAGCCACATCATGCCGAAGACTTGGTAGAGTGGATGACCAAGCCCACCTCATCCTCCTCATCCTCTCTCACCCAGGCTCAGGGTACTGGCAAAGCAGCTGCCAAAGCGTCCTCTTCTCTGGTATCATTATCTTCATTAGTCAATCCTTCCCTAGACCCACCATGTCCTCCTCCTGAGGAGTCCCCCGAACTGTTTGAGCACAGTGTTGGGTACATGCTCCAGGAGGATGCCCAGCGTTTCGAAGGATCTGATGATGATACCCAGCTAGAGGAAGGCAGTAGCGTGAGAGCAGAGAGAGGGGATGCTCAAGAAGGACACCAATCTGGCAGTCATGCTCCAGCAGCTGCAGCATACTGCCAGATTGGCTCCAGTGATGAGGAGGGAGGGGATGATGAGGTCACTGACTCCACGTGGGTGCCTAATAGGAGAGAGGAGGAGGAGGAGGATGAGGAGGAGGCACATCTCCAACGAGGCAGGATGCCCTTGAGTGGCCAGCGTATGGGCAGCACACCGACGGAATCACACCGCAGAGCTCCGCCTGTGCAGGGCGCTGCCTCTGCCCGTCATTCAAAAAGTTCTTTGGTGTGGGCCTTTTTTGAGGCGAGTGCATCAGATCGCACAGCTGCTGTTTGCAACATATGTCTCAAGCGTATATCGCGTGGCCAAAACATCAGCCGCTTGGGCACCACATGCTTGATCAGACATATGTTGACCTGCCATGCAGCTCATTGGCAAGCCTACCTTAAAGACCCACACCAAAGAACAAAGCTGACCTCTTCTTGCACCGCATCAGCTGGGATCTCCAACCCCAGTATACCTTCAGTCCTCTCTGAAACCTGCTCTGAGAGGAATGAAGGTGTAGAATTAGGTGTGTCACAGCCAAGTACTTGCGGGCACTCTGCTAGCAGTACACCAACGTCCGATTCTAGCAGGCAAAGTTCCCTGCCCCAGCTGCTGGACCGACGAAAGAAGTTCACTCCCAGCCATCCACATGCCCAGCGGTTGAATGCTAGCTTGGCTAAATTGCTAGCGCTTCAACTGCTGCCTTTTCAGTTGGTAGACTCGGCCCCCTTCCGTGAGTTTGTGCAATGTGCGGTTCCTCAGTGGCAGGTTCCCAAACGCCACTTTTTCGCACGGAAGGCGATTCCGGCTCTCTACAGGCATGTGGAAGGCAATGTCTTGGCCTCGCTGGACAGGGCGGTCAGCGGTAAGGTGCATATTACCGCTGACTCATGGTCCAGCAGGCATGGACAGGGACGTTACCTTTCTTTCACGGCCCATTGGGTCACTCTTTTGGCAGCTGGGAAGGATGCAGGACAAGGTGCAGTAGTGTTGGAGGTTGTTCCACCGCCACGCCTCCAAAATGCTACTACTGGTTGTGACACACCTCTCTCCTCCACCCCCTCCTCTTCTTCTTCCTCCATGGCCTCTTCCTGTGGTTTGTCCTCGGAACCAGCGGTGCTCCGTAGGCGTTCAAGGGGCTACGCAAGTACGCAGGCAAAAAGATGCCACGCCGTGCTTGCGCTGGTGTGTTTGGGGGACAGGGGCCACACTGGGGCAGAGGTCCTGTCTGCTCTGCAGGGGCAGGCCGAGAGGTGGTTGACGCCACGCCAGCTTAAGCCAGAAATGGTGGTTTGCGACAATGGCACCAACCTCCTCTCCGCCCTCCGACAGGGACAACTGACCCATGTGCCCTGTATGGCTCACGTCCTTAACCTGGTGGTGCAGCGGTTCTTGGCAGGTACCCGGGCTTACAGGATGTCCTGAGGCAGGCCAGGAAAGTCTGTGTGCATTTCCGCAGATCTTATAATGCCAGTGCTCGCCTGGCTGAGCTGCAAAAGGAGTTGAACCTGCCCAAGAATCGCCTTATATGTGACATGCCCACCAGGTGGAACTCAACGTTGGCCATGCTGCAGCGGCTGCACAGGCAGCAGAGGGCCATCAATGAGTACCTGTGCGACTACGGCACCAGGACAGGGTCACGGGAGCTCAGGTTTTTTTCACCACGCCAGTGGGGCATGATCAGGGATGCATGCACTGTCCTGGCACCATTTGAGGAGGCCACGAGGATGGTGAGCAGTGACAGTGCATGCATCAGTGACACTGTACCTCTTGTCCACCTGTTGGAGCACACGCTGCGTGGAATAATGGACAGGGCACTTGAGGCAGAACAGAGGCAGGAAGAGGAGGACTTCCTTGCCTCTCAAGGCCCCCTTTACCCAGACAGTGTTCCTTCTGTCCCACCCATCGCACAGGAAGAGGAGGAGGAGGATTGTGTCAGCATGGAGGTGGAGGCTGGCACTCAGCATCATCAGCAGCAGTCTTTTAGGGATGATTTACAGTCCCAAGAAACCAGTGGACTTGTACGTGGCTGGGAGGAGGTGGCTGCGGATCATGTCGTCCTTAGTGACCCAGAGGACTCCGGACTGAATGCCTCAGCTAACCTACGCTGCATGGCCTCCCTGATCCTGCAAAGTCTGCGGAAGGATCCTCGTATTCTTCGGATCAAGGAGAGGGACCATTACTGGCTGGCCACTCTCCTTGATCCACGGTACAAGGGTAAGGTTGCGGACCTTATCTTACCGTCGCAGAGGGAGCAGAGGATGAGACAACTCCGGGAGGCCTTGCAGAAAGGTCTGTGCAACGCGTTCCCAGAGACTGGGAGGTTACAAACTCCTGGTCCTGGACAACGAGTTGCTGAGGCTTCGGGCAGTCAAAGAAGGAGCGGCGGGGAAGGTGGCCGTCTGACCGATGCGTTCAGACAATTCTTTAGTCCGCAGCCCCAAAGTATGATCGGTTCCAGCAACCATCGCCAGCGTCTGATATACATGGTCCAGGAATACCTAGGGGCAAGGTCAGACTTGGACACCTTCCCCACCGAAAATCCTCTGGCTTACTGGGTCTTGAGGATGGATCACTGGCCAGAGCTTGCACAGTATGCAATTGAGCTACTGGCCTGTCCTGCATCCAGCGTTCTTTCAGAACGCACATTCAGTGCTGCTGGAGGATTTGTCACGGATCACAGGGTGCGCCTGTCCACCGACTCGGTTGATCGACTGACTTTCATCAAGATGAACCAGTCTTGGATCACCACCAGCTACCACACACCTGATGCTGATATAACAGACTAATTGATTTTAAAATGTCACATCCCTTCAAGACTGATGCTGATGCTGAGTGCCTGTGCTGTTATGTTGACTGGCTATCCTCCTCCTCCTCCTCAATGATACGATTAATGATGATAGCTTGGAAGATCATTTTGGTTTATGGGTGACGCCACCAGTGGCTAAGGCCCAATTTTTCAGCCCCTGTTTAACAGGGGCGTGTAATTAAAATTTTGGATGCAATACTTTGCACCAGGCCTCATTGCTGTGCTCCAAGTACAGTATCTGTGAGGGGTTGCAGTGTTGTGCCACCAGTGCCTAAGGCCCAATTTTTCAGCCCCTGTTCAACAGGGGCATGCAATTATAATTATTGATCTAATAATTCACAGCAGGGCCCATTGCTGCGCCCACCAAGAGTAACTGTCAGGCCTTACAGTGTTGTGGCACCAGCACCACCATCACCACCACCACCACCACCAAAGGCCTAATTTTTCAGCCCCTGTTCAACAGGGGCATGCAATTATAATTATTGATCTAATAATTCACAGCAGGGCCCATTGCTGCGCCCACCAAGAGTAACTGTCAGGCCTTACAGTGTTGTGGCACCAGCACCACCACCATCACCACCACCACCACCACCAAAGGCCCAATTTTTCAGCCCCTGTTCAACAGGGGCATGCAATTATAATTATTGATCGAATAATTCACAGCAGGGCCCATTGCTGCGCCCACCGAGAGTAACTGTCAGGCCTTACAGTGTTGTGGCACCAGCACCACCATCACCACCACCACCACCACCACCAAAGGCCCAATTTTTCAGCCCCTATTCAACAGGGGCATGCAATTATAATTATTGATCTAATAATTCACAGCAGGGCCCATTGCTGCGCCCACCAAGAGTAACTGTCAGGCCTTACAGTGTTGTGGCACCAGCACCACCATCACCACCACCACCACCACCAAAGGCCCAATTTTTCAGCCCCTGTTCAACAGGGGCATGCAATTATAATTATTGATCGAATAATTCACAGCAGGGCCCATTGCTGCGCCCACCAAGAGTAACTGTCAGGCCTTACAGTGTTGTGGCACCAGCACCACCATCAAAGGCCCAATTTTTACTACCACTGATCAACAATTATATGTTATTACAATTCCTGATATAATAGTTGACAGCAGGGCGTTCCAGCACCCACCAAGAGTAACTGTGAGTGCTTACAGTGTTGTGCCAACACCAACACCTAAGGGGCCAATTTCTGCAGAGTATATACGGAAGGTCCCTACTTTCAAACATCAAACTTACAAACGACTACTACTTGCAAACGGGAGAAGACAACAGGAAGTGAGAGGAAATCTACCCCTTGGGAGGAAAATTCTCTCCTGTAAGAATTAATATGGGAGAAAGGTGTCTCCTCTCTACTGATGCTTTATCACCAATCCTTGTTTCAATAAAAACACCACATTTCAAAAACAGTTGTCATTGGAACGCAAAGTGAGGTGAAATGTTCTGAACAGGGGCACAGACAGCAAAACAAATGTGACAGGGGTGATAACCGTTCCCTATGTTTTCCAAAAAGCTAAAAAAAGGAATTTGGCATGGAGCTACACTTAAACAATGCAGCTGTTCAAAATTACAAACAGATTCTACATAAGAACAAACCTACAGTCCCTGTCTTGTATGCACCGCCTGTATACGGCTGTTCAGAGTATATAGGGCCTTTTTTTATTTTGTGTGCGGGGTTCCTCTTAATATCCATACAAGACCCAAAGGGGCTGGTAATGGGCTGGGGTAGGGGGGGGGGGGGGGTTGATGGGGTAGCTATGCCATTTTTCCTAAAGATTTTCATCCATATTACCGGGACCAGACATTACATTAAAGCCGCAAGCAGTTTTAAATGGCTTTTTTTTTCCTTTAGAAATGTTATTTTGTGCAGGGACAGTTATAAACGTGGGAAACACGTGGCACTTCACAGGCATACTTTAGACACCCCCCAGGTACAATATTTAAAGGAATATTTGACTTTTTTTTTTTTCACTTTATGCATCATTAAAATGACTGCTCCCGGAAAACGTCCGTTTTTAAAACTTCTTTTTGCATTGATACATGTCCCCTGGTGCAGAACCCGGGTTCCCAAAACTCTGTTTCGGACAATAACATGGATAATAGTCATCATAATTAGCACTTTAGAATCCGAACGTTCGCATCCATTGTATTTAATAGGGTTCTAATGTTCGTGCAAACTTTCGGTCCGTTCGCGGGTTCTGGTGCGAACCGAACCCGGGGGTGTTCGGCTCATCACTAGACATGAAGTTCGGGAGAAAAAGAAACCCTGGACTGCCGCACTCTGTATAGACAGTTATTTATTCCAAAATTTCAAGTAAAAAATCCAAATTCAAAATAAATCCATAAATCCAAAACAACAAATGCAGATAGTGTGCATGCAGGGAAGGTTGGCTAACGCGTTTCACGTCACGAATTGACGCTTACTCATAGCTGTCTATACAGAGTGCGGCAGTCCAGGGTTTCTTTTTCTCCCATGCATCAGTGCAGAGCCAGCACCTGTGTGAGTGACCGGGCGGAAGCAGCTATTTGGTGAATTCTTAAGCTTTTGAGCGGTACGTTTTTTCTTTCCTCTGTTTCTACCTAGACATGAAGTTCACCAGAGCCACTGGAGTCCCCTTCTACTACTTCATGATAACATCACGGAGCTGGTGGATGTTAGAGGCTTTGCGCTCTTCCACCTTACGCCCGGCGGATAAGGACCCCCTTGTACTGCGCATGCGCAGCGCCGAGTCTCCGATAATAGTCAAACATGTAGAGCTGAGAGTCAGCTCTACACGGCGCCTGCGCAATGATTATGACACATGCCGCACGCTGCTAGTGCTACTCTGAAGGGGCGAGGGTGATTTTAGCAATAAAGGACTCATCTTAGCCGGGGGGTGTTAAAACAAAAGAAGGGCTAACCAGCAATGTCGATGGGCGGATTTTGCAATGTTCCCCGCTAAGACGTGTACTTTATTGGTAAAATCACCCCCGCCCCTTGCAGAGTAGCACTAGCATCGGCAGCGTGCGGCATGAGTCATAGTCATTGCGCAGGCGCCGTGTAGAGCTGACTCTGAGCTCTACATGTTCGGCTATTTTCAGAGGCTCAGTTGAGGTTCGTATTGCGCAAGCGCCGCACCGCTCCTGCGCAGTACAGGGGGGTCCTAATCCGCTGGGGGAACTTATTCAGCAAGACACCAGCAGCACTCGTACAGCCCCAGACCATGACACTCCCACCACCATGCTTGACTGTAGGCAAGACACACTTGTCTTTGTACTCCTCACCTGGTTGCATCCATCAAGAGCCTCTGGTTTATAGACGATACATCCTAAATATAGAGCCATTTATCCAACTGTCCATCCAGAGCCTCTGAATTATAGACCGGATACATCCTAAATATAGAGCAATTTATCTAACTGTCCATCCAGAGCCTCTGGTTTATAGACCAGATACATCCTAAATATAGAGCAATTTATCTAACTGTCCATCCAGAGCCTCTGGTTTATAGACCAGATACATTCTAAATATAGAACCATTTATCCAACTGTCCATCCAGAGCCTCTGAATTATAGACCAAATACATTGTGAATATTGAGCTATTTTTCCATCTATGCATCTGGAGTTGCTGGATTGTAGATCAGACACATAATAAATATAGAGATGAGATCTTTTCCTATTATATAGAGTGGAACACAGAGACAGAAAGAGTGTGATTGTACAGACACAGGAAGTGCAAACTGAGCTGGAGAGGAAGTGATGTCAGATACAGACAGGAAGTGATAGATGCACAGGAAGTGATGGGCCAGGAAGTGATGTAAGTAAGGAACAAAAAGGACGTCCTGGGTGAGGGGTGAGTTGTGAGGAAATAAAAAGAAAACATTGTTGGAACTGGCAGCAGAGGAAGTAATAATATTAATTTATTTAGAAGGGCAGAAGGATCTCTACAAGGACGTCATGATGGAGAATCAGCCGCCCCTCACATCACCGGGTAAGAGGAGACTTTATTGTAAAGGAGAGAGCAGTACGGAGAGTCAACGTAGAAATTAGGGTGACCACGTGTACCGGATTGCCCGGGACAGTCCCGCATTTTGCAGGTCTGTCCCGGTCACATTAATTCCAGGACAATACAGTGTCCTGGAATGAAACGGACACAGCCACCCCCCCCCCCCCCCCCCGGGCCAATCTGATACTCACTGACAGTACTTGTCCTGGCCGGGAATGCCTGGTGGAGCACAATCCCCGCCCCCTGCTTGTGATTGGAGAAATCATAAATCCCGCCTCTTGTGTCCAATCCCTGTGCTGTGATTTGTTACAGCACAAGCTGATTTTTGGGAAGGGAAGGTGTCCCTGAATGGTAGTTTGGAAATGTGGTCACCCTAACCTAGATCCCCCATCATCTGATAAACACATAGAAACAATGTATTCAGTCAGTGTGTGTGTTTCCTACAGATGGATCCAGTAATGGGAACCCACCAGAGAGATGTCCCCGTCCTCTGTATTCCCGGGATTCCACACAGGAAGGTCACACCACCCCTCACCATCATCGGGTAGGTGGGACTGAGCAATTAGTACTCAAATACATTGTAGAATTCTATGCTTCAAAATAACATTCTTTTAGTTCATCTCTTGTTTCCTTTTATAAATCTGTTTTATCACATTTGGGGTTTAGGGTGAAGAACAGAAAGACATCAAAGTTGAGGTTAAATTAGAAAAAGAAGAGAAGTCCGGGGATCAGCAGTCTATGGTAGAGGGAGATCCTCTGTATTCCCAGGATTCCATACAGGAGGATCACACCATCCCTCACCATCATCAGGTAGGGGGGCTGGGCATCTAGACCTAAATATATATTCTAAGCCATGAGATGACGTTCTGTGTAGTCTCTTGTTTTACTTCGACATCTGAAGTGCAGACTTTGTTACCCCCCCCCCCATCCCCGTTTCTAGCTACTTTGAGCGCCCTACATTTTTCACCCCCATTTTTATAATATACATTCCTTTCCTCTGTGGGTCTTAAGCCCAGACACATCGCGGGTCCTCTTCCTTCTCTTGTTCTTCCAATGGAGGGTACATACTGAATGACGTGTCATTTCTGTCCTTTATGTCTGCCTTGAGGTGACTTTAATAGATGTTTTCTATTATTTTTGGTGTAGGGTGAAGAACGGATTAATATAAAAGATGAGGTTAAAGAAGAAGAAGTAGAGACGTATGTGGGGGGTGATCAGCCATTCACAGAGGAGGTTGGGATGATTATGAAAAGTGAACAGGAGGACATTTCTCTACCTTGTGACACAGGTAGGTAACAGACATTGTTGAAAAAACAGGTCAAAGTCTCATTTTACTTCTAAGTATAAGGATTGTAGTGTAAAAAAAAGGTTAGATAATTATCAGATATTCACATCATCCTATAGGCAGGTTCTAAAAGGTTAAATATGTGTCTGCCTACTAAAGGGTTAATGTGTGGTGTGGTAAGAGTTACCACTTGGTGCTGTGATGTTCCTTCCCCTGCATGTGTCACTTCCTGATTCTGAACCGGATCGGACCTCGTGGTCTGTTCCTGTATGGGAGGTGATCAGTGAGGACGCTGTAAAGAGCTGAACTGAACTTTGTGGTGGAGTTTCCTCTTAGGGGGACCCCTGGATGGGTTCCAAGCAGGGCCGGGACAAGGGGTGGGTAGGAGCTGTGGCTGCCCTGGGCGCAATGGTTTACTGTAGGGATGGGGCGCCTTCCTTCTGTTACAAGGCTGACAGGAGTAGTGATGGCGACAGTGATTTAGACAAGGGAGTCTATATCTATGAATAGTTTATACAGAGTTGTCACAAATACTGGTACACCAGTGTATTTAGGTGCATATATACAGAGTACCGCCTCCTTTAACCCTTTCTTTGCCACTAATATATGACATACGTCAGCAGCAGCAGCAGATGGTTTTAAGCACTGACAAGCCGACTGTTGGCTGTCAGGAGGAAGTGATCAGGTGGCTGTATAACTTCCACACCACATCTCTCCCCGCGTGCACCCCTGCCACGTTTCACCCCACTTGTGGGTCCAGGACCTCCATGGTGGGTGTCGCTACATAGAGGGGAGTGAGACCAATGAATTTTATTTCACTTATCTCCCTTTTTTAGTAAGAACCTGGAAGCTACAGTCAGGTCCATAAATATTGGGACATCGACACAATTCTAATCTTTTTGGCTCTATACACCACCACAATGGATTTGAAATGAAGCGAACAAGATGTGCTTTAACTGCAGACTTTCAGCTTTAATTTGAGGGCATTTACATCCAAATCAGGTGAACGGTGTAGGAATTACAACAGTTTGTATATGTGCCTCCCACTTTTTAAGGGACCAAAAGTAATGGGACAGATTAACAATCATCAATCAAACTTTCACTTTTTAATACTTGGTTGCAAATCCTTTGCAGTCAATTACAGCCTGAAGTGTGGAACGCGATGACATCACCAGACGCCGGGTTTCATCCCTGGTGATGCTCTGCCAGGCCTCTACTGCAACTGTCTTCAGTCCCTGCTTGTTCTTCGGGCATTTTCCCTTCAGTTTTGTCTTCAGCAAGTGAAATGCATGCTCAATCGGATTCAGGTCAGGTGATTGACTTGGCCATTGCATAACATTCCACTTCTTTCCCTTAAAAAAACTCTTTGGTTGCTTTCGCAGTATGCTTCGGGTCATTGTCCATCTGCACTGTGAAGCGCCGTCCAATGAGTTCTGAAGCATTTGGCTGAATATGAGCCGATTATAATATTGCCCGAAACACTTCAGAATTCATCCTGCTACTTTTGTCAGCAGTCACATCATCAATAAATACAAGAGAACCAGTTCCATTGGCAGCCATACATGCCCACGCCATGACACTACCACCACCATGCTTCACTGATGAGGTGGTATGCTTTGGATCATGAGCAGTTCCTTTCCTTCTCCATACTCTTCTCTTCCCATCACTCTGGTACAAGTTGATCTTGGTCTCATCTGTCCATAGGATGTTGTTCCAGAACTGTCAAGGCTTTTTTAGATGTTGTTTGGCAAACTCAAATCTGGCCTTCCTGTTTTTGAGGCTCACCAATGGTTTACATCTTGTGGTGAACCCTCTGTATTCACTCTGGTGAAGTCTTCTCTTGATTGTTGACTTTGACACACATACACCTACCTCCTGGAGAGTGTTCTTCATCTGACACACATACACCTACCTCCTGGAGAGTGTTCTTCATCTGACACACATACACCTACCTCCTGGAGAATGTTCTTCATCTGACACACATACACCTACCTCCTGGAGAGTGTTCTTCATCTGGCCAACTGTTGTGAAGGGTGTTTTCTTCACCAGGGAAAGAATTCTTCGGTCATCCACCACAGTTGTTTTCCGTGGTCTTCCGGGTCTTTTGGTGTTGCTGAGCTCACCGGTGCGTTCTTTCTGTTTAAGGATGTTCCAAACAGTTGATTTGGCCACACCTAATGTTTTTGCTATCTCTCTGATGGGTTTGTTTTTGTTTTTTTCAGCCTAATGATGGCTTGCTTCACTGATAGTGACAGCTCTTTGGATCTCATATTGAGAGTTGACAGCAACAGATTCCAAATGCAAATAGCACACTTGAAATGAACTCTGGACCTTTTATCTGCTCCTTGTAAATGGGATAATGAGGGAATAACACACACCTGGCCATGGAACAGCTGAGCAGCCAATTGTCCCATTACTTTTGGTCCCTTTAAAAAGTGGGAGGCACATGTACAAACTGTTGTAATTCCTACACCGTTCACCTGATTTGGATGTAAATACCCTCAAATTAAAGCTGAAAGTCTGCAGTTAATGCTCATCTTGTTCGCTTCATTTCAAATCCATTGTGGTGGTGTATAGAGCCAAAAAGATTACAATTGTGTCGATGTCCCAATATTTATGGACCTGACTGTATGTGGATGACATCACTTCCGGGTCCGGCTGTCACTTTCCCGGGTTGTTGTGGTTGAGGGGAAAAAGCGAATGGAGCGCAATATGTACTTCATTACCATCAATGGAAGGCAGATGAGACATCGCTGGTCAAACAGACCCCTAAAGTCACATTAAAGGGTTAGTTTGCCTAATACAGAAAAACTGTAAAGGTGACCGAACACCGGACCCCCTTCACCCCCCACCCCCGGTCCTCACTGTACTTACCGTCAGTCATCCTCCTACTATCAGGACTCTCTCACCTCTCCAATGGTCAGGGGATATGAAATACCCCACTGCTCTGTCTTCTCCATACTGAGCTGCCAGGATGGACCAGATGGATTCTAATTGGTCAGCGCCATCACATGTAAAGCGGGGTCCAGGAGGGGGGGGAGGGGATCTGGTGTTAGTTCAGCTTTACAGGTCTTCTGTAGAGGTGATCTAACTCTTTAATAAACCATTGCACTAACAGCTTAGGTTGTCTCCACACTGATGGAGGGGGGATGGTGACACCCTAGGACACCAGCATTGTAAATCTTGGAGGAAGGTTTTTTTCTCCATATTTTGATGTTACAGTTGTACCCAGTTCCATGCCAGAGCTCTGTGAAAGTGGTGACTGTTAGACCAACGTGACTTTTTTTTCTTGCTGACTCAGCTTGGAGTCCATATATGATCTGCAAACTCTTCATCATATAAAATCCAGCCAATCCGATGGAGTAACAATCCACTAACGCGTTTTGGATAATGAAGCCTCAGTCATAACTATTTCTTATTCTAGAATTAGCAGATCATATATGGACTCGGTGTGAAGACTTTTCTGATTGATTTTGGAGGGAGAACAGGAGCCCAGCTGTGAGATCGGCATTTCCACTTATTCCACTGACGGGGGGGAGGAGCTAAAACTCCAGTTATTTGTCATCTACTGAGATTTTTTATATATTTTTTCCTTCTTTCCAACAGATGGGTGTGATGTCAGGAATTCCTCGGAGAGACATCTTCTATTATCTGCTGATTGTAAGTCAGAAGATAATGTCATCACACAGGATCCTCCAGGAGGAAATCCAAATCCACAAAATCTACATCACAGACCTTCCTGTCCGGAGACATCAATGGATCCCTCTGATCAGGAGGAATCTTCTCATCAATCACATCCTATGATTGTAAATATCCATGTAAGATCTCACACTGCAGATAGATCACCAGATCCTTCTAATCCCGAGGAATCTTCCTCACCCCATGAAGGAGATCACCGAGGTGACCATCTATTCCCATGTTCAGAGTGCGGGAAATGTTTTGCTCAGAAAGGATCACTTGCTGAACACCAGAGAATTCACACAGGTGAGCGTCCTTATTCATGTTCAGAGTGCGGGAAATCTTTCACTAAGAAGGGACACCTTCTTCAGCACCAGAGAATTCACACAGGCGAATGTCCTTATTCATGTTCAGAGTGCGAGAAATCTTTCAATCGGAAAGGAACACTTATTCAGCACCAGAGCGTTCACACGGGTGAGCGTCCTTTCCCTTGTTCAGAGTGCGGGAAATCTTTCACTCGGAATGAAATACTTGTTGAACACCAGAGAATTCACACGGGTGAGCGTCCTTATTCATGTCCAGAGTGCGGGAAATGTTTCACTCAAAAGGGAGCTCTTGCTAGTCACCAGAACATTCACACAGGTAAGCGTCCTTATTCATGTTCAGAGTGCGGGAAATGTTTCACTCAAAAGGGAGATCTTGCTAGTCACCAGAAAATTCACACAGGTGAACATCCTTATTCATGTTCAGAGTGCGGGAAATCTTTCACTCATAAAGTAAATTTTGTTAGACATCAGAGAATTCACACAGGTGAACATACTTATTCGTGTTCAGAGTGTGGGAAATCCTTCAATCGGAAAGAATCTCTTGTTATACATCAAAGAATTCACACAGGTGAGCGTCCTTATTCATGTTCAGAGTGTGGGAAATGTTTCACTCGGAAAGGATCTTTTGTTATACATCAAAGAATTCACACAGGTGAGCTTCCTTATTCATGTTCAGAGTGCGGGAAATCTTTCACTAACAAAGGATTCCTTGTTGAACATCTTAGAATTCACACAGGCGAGCGTCCTTATTCATGTTCGGAGTGCGGGAAATCTTTCACTCAAAAAGCAGCCCTTGTTGCACATTTTAAAATTCACACAGGTGAGTGTCCTTATTTATGTCCTGTGTGTGGGAAATGTTTCACTCAGAAGGGAGAACTTACTAGACACCAGAAAATTCACACAGCTAAGCGTCCATAATCACGTTCAGAGTGCGGAAATCTTTCACTAGGAAAGGAAACCTTTTACAACACCCTAGAATTGATATGAGTGATCTTCCTTTT